>JAULBY010089309.1:0-29782 GCA_032358315.1 Ophiocytium majus
GGCGAACCACCAGCGGCCTGCAACCCGCGAACCCAATCAGGAGTGCGATCTTCTTTGGCCTTCTCATATCGAGCTTCACGGGCTTTTGCGCGGGCTTCTTGGTCGGCTAATAGCGCCTCTAACCCCACAGTTTTCCTGTAGTAATCCGCGCCTTTGTCGCGCTCGTTTTCAGGCCGCAAGGCCAGTGTCTCAGCAATGTCTTTGTCCAGTAAAGCGCGTTGGCTCAGCGGCTGCGAAGTCGCAGGCTGAGTCTCAGTTCCATCGGTAAGCCCAGCAGTCATGGCAGGGCTGTACCCGGCTTCCAGGCGGCGCAGTATGTCGCGCTCATCCACATAACTATCATCTTCCCCATTAAACGCAACGATGCCTCCACCGCCGTAGTGATGGCCAAGGTTTGAAACTAAATGGGCGATGCTGCCACCATGCGCAGCTTGTACGGGCGGCATACCTTGTGGAGCGCCTTGAGGCATACCCTGTGGAGGCATACCCTGTGGAGGCATACCCTGTGGAGGCATTTGTGGTTGGCCTTGCGGCATACCCTGCGGAGCCTGGGCCATTTGCGGTGGCATACCGCCTTGGGGCTGCCCTTGCATCTGAGGTTGTGGCTGCACCAGTTGGCGTAGCTTGTCCATAATGGTCGGCTGCTGCCCGCCAGCTTGCATGGCCTGCTGGTTTTGTGCCGCTTGGCGCAACTCTTGGATTTTTTGCAAGGCGATAGCTTGCTCCAAATCAGGCGGAATTTGGCCCGGCTTGGCCTGCTTTTGCGCTTGCTCGACTTTTGCCGCCAAGGGCTGTGGGTTGCCCATAAACATATCGGCCAGTTTGTTGATGCCCATTGATTCCTGCATGATCTGTCCTTATACGTCTAAGCCAAGAGTTTTCATTGCGGCTTTCACATCATCAAATGTGTAGTTCGTCTTGTTACCCAACAAGCCCGCAATGCCGCCCGCGCCTTCCAACGCTTGCTGCGCCGTGCTTGCTGTGGGTCTAGCATAGTTTGTCGCCTGAATTGGCAGACCACTGAGCATCTGCGATTGGAACTTGAGCTGCTCGTAGGGAGCGTTTCGAGCATCCTCAAACGCCTTCTTGTCGGCTGCAATACCTTCAGACTCAATACCACGCTGTGTCTCGCCCAATCTGGCCAAATCGGCAATCGAACTACGCCCGTAGTCAGCGCTGTACTGGCGAGATTTTTCGCTTTCTCTTTGAGTATCCAGCCCACGGTTCTGGTCCGCGTTGAACTGAGCCATGGCTTTGTCGTATGCGGTGTTATAGCCGCTGCTCAACAGAGCGCTGGACTTATCAAGCAGGTTACGGTTCTGCTCGCCCATTAACACAGCCTGCCGGCCACCACCAAAAGCACCGCCTCTTGTCAGCGCAGCGTTATCGCCAATGTTGGCGATCTGAGCTTGCCGTTGCAGCTCTTTCATTTGCGGATCAAGAGAAGCTTGCAAGTACGGGTTCATGTACTGCTGGGCAGATTGCGTATTGAACGTACCCGTGGTGAACTTGGTTGGGTCGTAGCCTGCCTGCGCGTTTTCGCTGGCCCCGGCAAACGCTTGGTTTTGCAAGTCAGACGCACCAGCAGTCAATGTGCCGGTGTATTGCGGCATGGCCGTATTTGTGAGGGCCGCAGTTTTGGCCAGCATATCTGGCGCATACGTGCCTGTCCACGAGGCCAAAGTTTGATCCACACCGGTAGTGCCAGTAGGCACGCTGGTCAAGTCCGTAGCCCCACCCGCAACAAAATTACGCACAGAACCGCCGGCAGCATACGCAGCAGCCAAGCCACCGGGCATGAACTTGTCAGGGTTAATCTGCTTGCCTTGCTTTTTGGTGCCGGTACGGGCCTGACGAATCTTGTCCATCATTTGGTACAACTTCTTTGCGCCTGCGTCTGAGTTGCCGTTGCCCAAGTGGGACACAACATCAGCGGGCACTACGAACTCACCATGGCTCAGTGCAGCGGGCTGCTTGCCATCAATGGATGTGCGCAGCTTGTCGGCCATGCCATCTGTCTCGCCTTGCAGGTATCGCCCGCCGTGTGCTAGTCCCATAAGACCTCCGTGTGCTGCTTTGACTTGTTGGTTTTGCGCTGCGGCTTGCGCTGCCGTAGCGGCTCTATCCCCGTTAGTGCTAACATTTGAATTGGCAGCGGTTTTTACTGCCAAGTCTCGCGTATTTTGTGCTTTCTCCGCATCAGATATAACCGGCAATACATCCCAGCCAACCTGGTTAAGGCCGCCATCAATTACCCCCCGATATTCCGGGTATGGGTTAAACATATCGTCAATATCGCCGTAAGGATTAACGCCGCCAGTTTTAATACCGGAGCCGGTATCCGGGGGGTTACCAACTATATCGCCGTAAGTTTTTGCGCTGTTTATCTGGTCCATGATTTTTTTGCGGGCATCAATGGCGGCTTGTTCAGCCGCCGGGTTACTTGTACCCGTATTGCCGCCTGTGGAAGCGTTATTCCAATCATCACCTTCAATGTTCATCATGCCCGGTGGGGGAGCAGTTGTACCCGCGCCGCCCATATCCACCGTCCAATCGTCCGTGCGTTTTTGCGGAGCGTTGGGGTTGTTAATTTTGTCCGCCAATCTGCCCTGCGCAGAAGCCAGCAATCCGGGCAAGTCAACCACCGCTGCCTCGGGAATAGCTTTCCCCTGCTGGTCTTCAGTAGTAGCAAAGCCGCGCTTCATCTTGCCCGCCCAAGGATTCACGTTCGCAGTTGGGTCCGCCCGCACAGTTTGCACAGGCGCTGCCGGAGCGGGGGCATTAGCCGCACGCTCTGTGTATTGCACATCACCGCCATAGTTTGTGCCGCCCGCACCGGGACGACGCCCAGCAACAGGAGCTGTTGCCATAGTGCGCTGGGCCACCAAATCTTTCAGCCCGCCCTGATAGCCGACCTTTTCAGTTTTGGGTTGGAAAACTCCCATCGCGCCCAGCAAACCACCCCCGATTGCGCCAAGGACGTTGGGTTTTAGAGTGCCGTCTGCGTTGACAAGTAGTTTTTTGGCGAGCCCCATGAAATTGGTAGCAGCGCCCGCAAGATTACCGGCAGCGTCAGTAAAGCCCCCTTTGGCGGTGTTGTACGAATAGTCTTTACCGTCCGAGCCCTTGAACGTCAGATTGCCGTTGCTGTCGAGTTTGTACTTGTTGCCAAGTTCGTCGGTTTGCCAGCCATCACCGGCAGGGGCTGGAGTTGGGAAAGTCTCATACCCGGGCTCCCTATCGTCGGGAGGAGGGAGGGGAGTACCCGTAGCAGGAACTGTCTCATACCCGGGCTCGCTGTCGTCCACTGGGTACTCTATAGGGTCGCCAACAGTAACGACGTCACCGGGGTCAGTCTCATACACGCCGTCGTCGTACCATCCGCCGAATCCGTCTTCTACTAACGCCATATCAGCTCCTCAAAATTCGTAACAAGGCTTCGACGCTGAAATCATCGACATGCCCGCCGGTTGCGTATTGGCTATCTTCCCAAGCGGACAGAATGTCGTCGCTTGAATTTTCACCGCGATGTTTGCTATCAGCCGAGGCAGCAGGCTGTTCTTCCCATGGCAATACACCAAATAAGCCATTCTCCCATTTTATATGGGCTACGTCACCTACCCCAGGCAGATTTTCTGTCGGGGCAACTGCAGTTGCAGGTGTGCGAACCGTCGGAGCCGGTGTTGGCGTAGGCGTAGGCGTAGGCGTAGGCGTAGGCGTAGGAGCCGGACTTGGCGTGGGCGTAGGCGTAGGCGTAGGCGTAGGCGTAGGGCTTGGGGCCGGGGTTCCGCCAGTTCCACCCGGTACTGTTCCAGTGCCCGCACCAGCGCCAGCTTTATCCTCGATGTCTTTACCAGTTTGCAGTGGGCCGCCCCTGATCGGGGTTTCGTACTCGTAATTGGTCGTTTCGCCCGTAGCAGGATCAGTCCAAGCCCATTTTGATGTAGTCGGATCAAACGTCCAATCCCGCATGTTATCTACGTTGCCGGACTTGGACTCATCTATATCGCCGCCTTCACTTGTTCCGGTATCGACTTCTGTACCTGTGCTGGTATCAATCCAGTGGCCAGTAAGTTCGTCAAAGTACCCGCTTTTGGCCGCACCGCCGCCGCCAACAACAGTATCCTCGCCCGTAGCAGGGGGTTCAACTGGTGTAGGCTCAGTAGGCGTAGGCTCCACAGGAGGTTCTGGCTCCACAGGAGGTTCTGGCTCCACAGGAGGTTCTGGCTCCACAGGAGGTTCTGGCTCCACAGGCGTAGGCTGTTGGGTTTTAAACAAGTCTTGAATTGCTTGGGTAGATTCCGCTTCCGGCTTGCCCACATATTGCGCAATCTCTTCTGGCGTGCCTTCACGACCAAATACAGATTTAAATTCGTCAGCGGCCTCAACTGGGTCCGTATATGCCTTGTCCGCATATTCAGGCGATTTCAAATAAGCTGCCTGGATTGCATCCCTTGATTGCGCATCCGACAGGGTGACATAGTTATTGAGTTCTTCCTGGGTGGGCTGGTATTCCGGGCCGTACACTTCAGCAATCGCTTTGCGCGCTTCAGCTTCAGTGGTAAAGGCTGCATTTACAGCAAACTTACTTCCGGGATCGTACGTAACATCTCTTCCCGTCACGCCCTTTATCAGCATCAAGGCGTCCGAAGTAGTAATGTTTCCATCACCGTTGACGTCGTAAGCAAGATCAACAGGCAACTTGCCAGTAACCATTTTGATGACGTCCAGGGCATCGCTGATAACTGGCTTTGACTGCCCGTTATTGCGATATGACCACAACGTATCATCCAAGCTTTGCTGCGTCTGGGCTTCCGGCTTGCCAATCAAGTCTGCAATTTTGGCGTCACTGGGGTCTTGTTCGGTGTTGAATGTTTGTTTGTAGAAATCAATTGCCTCTTGTCTGGTGGTCTCAGACTCATCCACGGCTTTGGTTGCATCAGCCTCAGGCATGCCCACATACTTGGCAATATCCTCCGGTGTGCCAGGGTGCCCCAGCTGATCATTAATAATTGTTGCAGCTTCATCTTTGGTGGTATACAAAGAATCAATAACCGCTTTCGGATTATCGGTGCCTACTGCGCTTGCAAGCTGGTCATAAGTTAAATCTTGGCCAGCCTCCTTTTTGTATATATCGTTCAACGATTTGTTTTCGTCAACGATAGCTTGCACGCCTTGCGCAGGGGACGACGCCATCACAATGTCGTCAATTTGTTTATCTGTGGCGGCGACACCAGAAGCTTTAAAGGCGTCCTTGACGACAGACTTATCCAACCCCGCAGTTTTGGCAAACCCAACAGTAGCTGACAGCATGGCGGAAGGGTTGCCAGACTGCACAGCCTGGACCATTTTTAAGCCCTTGCTGGCCAAATTTAAATCAGAATTGTTTGTAAGCGTGCCCGCTGCAGACATGACCGCAGACCAATCCCCACGACTGGCCGCAGAGCCAATGGCCGCCAACTGAATCGGCTTCATGACATCTTCTGGGATAGTGACGCCAATCTGCGGGCCAAGGTTTGCCAGTGACCCAATCAAGCCGGCAAAGTTGCCCGTGCTGACCGCGTTCATGACACTGACAGCTTGCTGAGCGGTACTAATCCCGGCCAAAACGGACGCCGGGTTGTACCCCAAGGTCGCAACGTCGCTTGCCAAATCCATGCCGTTCACAGCCTCAAGACCTGAACCCATAAAACCTGCAGTCGAGCCAAGTGCGCTAAGAATCGCGCCCGTAGTATTGCCTTGCGAGGCTTGCAAAGCTGCGTTGGCCGCTTGCGCAAACGGAGCCACACCGGGGACGAAAGATGCAACAGTCAGAGCCATACTCAACGGCCCCATCCAGCTATTGTCGGTGTCGTAGTGGGTATAGAACATGGGCATGCCCATGCTGTTGAACTGCACGCCGAAACCTGAGCTGCTGTCCCCCGCAAACGTACCACCCCAGTCATTTGGTTTTGCGCGGCTATATTCCATCGGAATAGCTTGACCGGTCACCTTGTTGCCGTAAACCATGGGGCCGTCGAATGTAACTTGCCCGTTTTTAACTCGCGACTGCTGCTCCGCTGTTAATGGGATGAATTGGTCATTCCCATCTCCGTCAGTGCCGGTATATCCTTGTTTGGCAATTACTCGCGAAGCTGTGCGTGGATCAAGCGGCTCATAATCATCCCCGTTTGATCTGACCAAGTTACCCTTTAAGTCCCTGTAGATTCCCACGCGGTACGCTTCGGTCTCATAGATTGAGCCATCTTCAGTTTGAATTGGCCAATAATCTTTTGTAACAACCGGTGCCGACCAAGTGCTGCGGAACTGACCAAAATCCTCTAGGCGCGTAACTCCTCCTTGGGCCACCAATTTCCAGGCCATCATTTCGGCGGCCTGTTCTTTGCCTAAGCCACTGCCGGTAGACCAGTTTCCCATCGACCCTTGGGCCATGATCTGTTGGGATAGCTTGTTAATCAACTCGCCTTGTGTTAGAGGCGGAGGAACAGTATTTGCGGAATACTCAGCTAATACATCTTGTGAGGATTGATTTGCTGCCGCAAATTCTGGCGTACCTGGTTGGGTCGCCGCATGCCAACCTGCAGTGCTAGTATTTGGCAATATCCCCCCAAGAATGCCGGAGATGTCGTTCCCCACATTGGCCACAGCATCAGATAACAAACTCATATCAAACCTTTATCTTGAGCACGTTGCCAGCCGAGCTGTCCCGGTACACGTCGCCCACGCGCAAATTAGCCAAGTCGGCTTGAGTTGGCAAGCGCTCTGCGTTGATGTTTAGGGAGGTGATGTTGATCGGCTGCACAGCGTTGATTTGCTGGAAGTACAAATACAACACCCTGCTAAACGCCGACATAAACGGCTCGCTGTACTCTTCCGGTGCAGTAGGCAGACGCGGTGGTGTTGATGTCGAAAACAAACTCATGTGTTACCCCGCCCGCCGTCTTGGCGGATGTCCAGTCGATGCGAGCCCATCTGCCATGTGCAGCCAAGCTGGTTAGACTCCATTGTAAGGATCATCTGCCGCCCGCGCACGCGGATAAACACTTGCCCGGTGAAGGCTTCAATTGGAACCGTAGCCGAGCGCGTAACCAGAGCGTTGCTTGTGCCGCCAACCGATTGTGGGTTGTTGAATCCAGAGCCAGAGTTCTGCATGGGGGTCAGAGTCAGCGTAACCTGTGGGTTGTCAGCCGTGGACCCATTGAAAGTCAAGTCAGGCAGGATACGGCGCACAAAGCCAAACCGATCGCCGTCATCAATGTCAAATTCAGCGGTGGAGATCATGGCGTAGATTGGCAGGGTAGTGCCCGTCTCGTTGTCGTCCACGCCAAACTCATGGTTCACAATGTTGTAGCTGTATGTGGCCGCCAGGGGGTAGTTGCGCAGGCCCGAATCCAGCCAAGCAGTACGCGCCATAGTGCCGTAAGCCCAGACGTCTTCCGCGTAGTTGTACGTCACGTACTTGTCGATTGCAGTGGAGTTTGCCGAGCAGTAGAAGAACCAAACCTCGTTGAATCCTTCGTTGGTCGTAGCAAAAATCTGGGCTGCTTGGGCCAAGTTAATGTCGTTGTAAATGTACTGGCGCAAGTCACAGCGCAAGGTCTGCACGCGGCCATCGTATTTGTAGAACTTGTCCACGCCCATCCAGTACGCCACGCCCGATGCCAAAGCAGCGGCGTTAGGGCCAGCGATAGACAGGTTGTCGCCAAGCAACTGAGAGCCCCAAATGGCTGGAGGGCCGGAGTATTGCAGGGAATACAAAGACGAGTCCGTGTAGACCAAAATCTCTTGGCGGGACTGCAATGCGGCCACAATCTTAGAGCCATGAGACAAGCGCAAACTGCCCGCTTGGTTAGTCGCTGCAGGTAGCCATTCCAGGTAATCTTCTTGATTTGACCAGCGGATCAGCATCGGGTCTTGTTGAGCACTGCTGTAGTCGTTGCAGCCAAATGCAAACGTAAACCGCGATGCGTCCGAGATCAGAATCAGGTTTTGAATGACAGGAACTTCGGAAGCGCCGGGCAAACCGGCAATCAATTCCCCGCGAGTCGTAAGTGATGTGGCTGGGTCCCACAAGTAAATACCGCCACCGTTGGGGCCGTAGATCAGTTTCTCGCCAAAGTTACTCTGGCTCCAGATACGCATCTGGTTGACACTCTCAGCGCCAATACCCCAAGCACCTGCTCCCCAAGCACCCGCGCCCCATCCAACCAATGGGATGGCAAAGGGCGTGCCCACGTTAATTTGGTACGCAGCAGAGACAGCAGCGCCGCCGCCGGTAGCCGTAGATGTAGCCGCTGTAGCCGATTGAATCGTGTACATCGTAGAGCTTGTGCCGGGCACCGTGATTTGGTACTCGCCGTTCAAAGTCAGACCGCCAACTGCAGTTGCCCCGCTGAAGGTCACAAAGTCGCCGTTGATATACCCACCAGTAGCGTCAGTCACCGTAACGGTGGTGGAGTTTAGAACGGTTGCAAATGGGTCGGTACCCAGCGTTACCGTTGCCCGCAGTGGAGTGATGTCGTTGTAAGCACCGCCGCTCTCGATGTAGAACTTCAGGTTTGTGCCAACACCCAGCAGGTTTTGCCCGCCCAAAGTAACCCAGTTCCACAGAGAACGGCAGATGCCTTGAAACGTAGCCGCAGAAATACGCTGCCAGCCCCCAATTTTCTCAGGAGTGCCCTGACGAAAACGCACCTTCTCCGACTCGTAGTAGCCATTCTCATTGGTGTACCGTGTGTTTTCACGGTTTACACCGGGGGTTTGCTTGAGCTTTTTTAATGGCACGGTTTACCTCATGGGATCATTTTGAGGCTTGCCGCCTCGACTTCGTTTACCCGGCGAGTCCAGCCCTTGCCAAAAGTCGCCCAAGCAGGTATGTCCATCATAAATGATAAGCGCCGTTTCGCATAGTCCTGCACCAGTTGCTTGGGATCGGCAGCGCGGACTGCAGCAAGGGTCTTGGGGCCTATGCCGCCATCAGGCTCTACGCCAACGCAGGCTTGAAGGAGCTTGGCGGCGCGGCCCGGGCCGCTGTTGATCGCCGCATCAAACACGCAGTAGTCCACACCCGCAGGCAACTCATCTCCCAGAACTTTGTCCCAGTATTTGCGCTTGTACAGTGGGCCGACATCATTGGGGGTCAGCGCCCGCATGGCCTTCTCGTCCACCGGGTGGCCGCAGTGTTCTTCCCAGACCGCTTTGGTGCAGCCCAGGTTGGTCATGCCGCCGGGGTCTTTAGGGTTGTTGACAAAGCCGCCCTCATGAACAAGGACTGCAGCGAGGGCTTTGGGGAAGTTGTCTTTCATGTCAGTGCTTGTGTGAGTTGCCAAAATAGTACGACAGGATCAGCATGGTTGCCGCATCCAAAGAGCCCAGCATACGGATAACGATCTCGCGCATCTCGGATGGGATTGGTACAGCGTTGGTCAGCATCGTGAAGTTGATCGCGGCCCAGAGAACGAACACGCCCAGCGCCAGCAGGGGGGTCACGACTTTGCTGTACCAAGGAGCCTCTGCACTGGTGGCAATAGCCAACTCACGGTTGCGTGCGCTTTCACGATCGGCTGAGTCCAGTTTGGCGTATTCCAGTTCTAATTCAGCCAGCTTCTGCGCCGCTTGGGGGTCGCTTCCGATCGCTTGAACCACAGACTCCACAGCATCAGATACGCCCAGCTTATTAGCAATAGCGGAAACAGCAGCGCCCCCAAGAGGACCAGCAACAGCGGCTGCCAGAGTAGGCGCAAAGCCTTTGAGGAGAGAAAAAAGTTCATTCATGTCAGCCTTTCATTTTGTAAATGATAAATTCAAAGGTGGCCCAGCCAATGAACCCTGCTGCCATGCAAGACGCGAGTCCGATAAATAACACCTCAACTGTCTCAGCCAACTGTTCGCGCCTGTGCTTGGCCGCTTCTTCCGCTTCTCGCTCCTCACGCTTGCGGTTTGCCACAATCAGGTTGTACTCGGCCTGGATCGCCTCCCACACATCTCCCTGCCCAGAATAGATCAGTTGCTCTTTGAGCTTCTTCTCGGCGTCTCTGAGCGCCTTGGCTTGCATCACCGTGTCGAGGGCTTGGCCCATATCCGATCGCGGCTTCTTGCCTTTGTCCTTGACCGCAGCGGTAGCCACGGTGTCCCGCATCTCAAAGAATTTAATCAGGTCGCCACTGCACTCTTGCAGGTCTTTGCCCATCTGAATGGCTTCTTGAACCCCCGCGATGGTGCTCTTGGCAATGGCAAACGCCGCGCTGATTGAAATCGGGTCAATCATTTATTCTCAACCTTCTTCCACTCAATACAGTAAACAACCCTGTTAAATACATCCCCCGCCCAAACCCATCGAACACATCGGTATTCTGCGGTGCTCAGCAGTGCGGACAGGAGAAGCTCAAACACCTACGTTACGTGGTCTCAGCGAACACATTTACAAAAACAGTGCTGTCCTCAAGAGCCTCAATTTCATGCCATTCGTTAGCGACCAGATTAACTGGCTGAGTATCTTTGGTCATGACCAATTCTTTGCCTTCTTTGCGAACAATAATTGAACCGGCATGGCACATGGTTATATGAGAATATAAATGCTCATGCCGTGGCAAACCCCAGCCTTTTTTTGAATGGTAAACATTTAATGTCGTTCCATTCTGCGTTACCACAAAAACTGGGGTTACTGAGTTCACAAGGTTTGCGTCCCTTGAGTCACTGGCTGTTCAGGCTCAGGAGGTTCGGGGATGAGTTTAATTGTGTCATCGCTTGGGTCGTACCAAAATTGGTCAGCCACAACATCATCAGCGCACTCAACCCAAAACAAGGGTGATGCGACTTCAAAGGTGGTGTCTGAAACTTCAGCAACACGATAGCCAGTTTCCACGGGCTGATTTGGACAAATCAAAGCATTTTTCATTTTTACCACTCCACAAAAACAGCACCAGCACTTCCCGCGCCGCCAGCAGAAACAGCACCAGTGCTTGTCCCGCCGCCTCCACCGTTACCATAACCAGTTCCAGCGTTCCCAGTAGCAGTGCCACCTGCTCTAGAAGTGCCTCCAGTGCCGCCTAAAAAGCCACCAAGTCCCAAAGAAATAGCTTGAAGATTAGAAACATCAACACGTGAATTAGAACCGCCGCCATAACCGCCATAAAGCGTACACCCATCGCCTCTTTGCCCAAGGCTTCCGGTGTAGTTAAAGTCCCCAGATGATCCTGTTCCGGCAGAGCTTGATGGAACAATAACACCCCCTCCAGCACCGCCAGAAGCAGAGCAATACGCACCAAAAGATGAAGTGCCGCCAGTGCCGCCAGTGCCGTTGGTGACACCTGCGCCTCCAGCACCAATGGTTGCCGTGACTGTGCTTCCGGGAGTCAAGCCTGTTATATATTTAACAGCGACCCCTCCGCCCGCACCACCGCAACCGCCAGATGAACTAGCTCCGCCACCCGCGCCGCCACCGCCGACAACAGTAACTTTGATTGCGGTTACACCTGTTGGAACGGTAAATGTACCGGTGGACGTAAAGAGTTGCGAACGAAAACCAATAAAAGCAGTGTTCTGCTGTGTGCTGTCGTTATAAAGAACGCCCGTTGAGTTAAGTGTTGCTGTCATTTTGCTTCCTTATGCTGCGCTAAAGCCTGTTGTCGAATCCATGATGAACTTGGTTACGCCACCATATTTAAAAACCAATTGACCGCTTACTTCTGTGATTGTCCAGTTTGTTGTGGTCACACTTGCCGCAGTGGTCGCATTGGCCACGGCGCTGCTGACTTGACTTCCGGGCAGGCTGAGCGAACTCAGGGTTGTCAGGGTCGAGTTGCTTGAGCCGGTAATGTTGGCCGCAGTACCAGTCGTGTTTTGGTTCAGCGTTGGGAACGTGCAGTTGGTCAACGTGCCTGATGCAGGAGTTCCAAGTGCAGGAGTCACCAGAGTCGGACTGTTTGACAGCACGACGCTACCTGTGCCAGTAGAAGACGTAACGCCTGTACCGCCCGAAGCAACAGCCAAAGTGGCGGATAAACCGGCAGCCGTGCCCGATGTGTTTTGGTTCAGTGTGGGGATGTCTGCCGCCACAATAGCGCGGAAGGTTGGAACGCCTGCGGAACCGTTGGGCGCAGCCAGCACGTAGTTGGCCGTCTTGCTGGCGTAAGGGTTCAGCGTGTCGCCGTAGGCTGCGGCCAAACTGATGGCTGGAGTTGTTCCCCCCGAAGACACAACAGGTGATGTGCCTGTTACGGATGTGACCGTGCCGCCTGTACCAGTCGCAGAAATCTCAATGCCCCCTGCCGAGTTGGTGATTGTCACCCCGCTACCAGCAGTCAGCGTAGATTTTGTCAGCGTGTTGCCCGTCGAGTTACCAATCAGCAGTTGGCCATTGGTGTATGTGGTTTGCCCAGTGCCGCCCGAGGCGACAGCCAACGTAGCAGATAAGCCTGCAGCCGTGCCGGAGGTATTCTGGTTCAAAGTAGGGAATGTGCAGTTGGTCAGAGTGCCCGACGAAGGTGTACCAAGGGCCCCGCCGTTGATGACAGGAGCGCCCGCCGTGCCGACGTTGACCGCCAAAGCCGTAGCAACATTCGTACCAAAACCGTTAATGCCGGTAGACAGGGGAAGCCCTGTTGCGTTGGTCAATACGCCCGATGCAGGCGTGCCCAGTGCGGGCGTAACCAGTATGGGAGAAGTAATCGTTGGGCTGCTCGACAATACAACCGAGCCTGTTCCGGTTGAAGTGGTCACGCCCGTGCCGCCGCTGGCCACGGCCAAGGTTCCTGCAACAGTGACTGCCCCTGCCGTAGCTGTGGCTGGTGTCAACCCGGTAGAACCAAAACTGATGGTGGACACGCCATCCACAACACTGGAAGCGACTTTGACGTAATCCGTACCGTTGAAATACACAGTGCATTTCTCGCCCACTGCCACGGACACACCGGTCTGGCCAGAGGCTTTGAATGTGACTGTGCCGCCGGTGGCCGCGTTATCGACGATGTACGTCTTGCTGTAGCTTGGAGCCGTGATGACTTTGGTTGCTGTCAGCGTGCCCGTAATCCGGATGACTGCATACTGCGCCGTGGTTGACCCAATATTCGTGCCCGTGGCCGTACCTGTCGTGTTGGCCAGCGTGATCGCGCCATCGCCTGCAAAGCTCAGTGTGCCTGCCACAGCAATGTCCACGTAGTCGGTGATGCCGTAGTTGACGACATCTCCCCATGTTCCGCTGAGTTCCCCGTTAACTGGCAACGCCAGACCGAGGAGGGTAGTATTTCCAGTAGTCATATCAGTCCTTTACAAGTGGTCTTATCTAAACCTTGGCCCGTTAAACCACATTGTTGCAGAATAGCGCACGCCGCTCAGGACCGGCATTACGCGGTGTTCGAGGATGGACGGAAACGCAACCATCGTGCCTTTTTTCAGGCCCGCCTTATAGTCCGAATACAAGCGCACTTCGAAATCACCACCGGTGAAGTCGTCATTCAGCAAGCACACCACGGTTATTTTTCGATCCACAGGGTTACCTGAGAGTGTAAACGTATCCGTGTGCCACGCATAGTGGTTATCGACCCCATATTCAGCAAATTGAACGCGCTCAGACCCTGTGAGGTGGTACTCCCATTTGCAGGTTTTGTTGGCCTCCATGGCAAACCGCTCAAAGATGCCTTCAAGCCAGTACCCATTGTCGGCAAACCGCACTTTGGTTTTGCGCGTGTCCAAGTTGGTCTCGTTGCCGTCCGCCCCCATCGTGGCTTCTTTGGACTCAACAACGGCCAGCTCTTCAACGGCTTTGTCGCACATCTCATCGCCGAGTTGTGCCGTGTACCAAAGGGGGAGATGCGCCATTATTTGCCTTCCAGTTTTGCTTCAAGCGCCAGCATACGTTTGGCCAGAGCAATACAGGATACCAAAGCCGCAGGGCCGTAGTCAACTGTGAGGTAGCCTTTGTCGCCTTCAATTACAGCCTTGGCCAACGCGTTCAACAACGACTGCGCGGAGACGCCTAAACGCTCTTGGTTGTCTTCGATGTTGCGGTACTCGCCATTCTTGACTTCGGCCAACAACTCAACCAAATTGTCGGGCAGGTCTTTCCAGTCAGCTTTCAGCCGCTCGTCTGATGTCGATACGTGCGAGGCCGCAGTCAACGCGTTGGTTGACGAGTTGTAGTACACGCTTGTGCTGACATACGGCGTTGCGTTGACGCCCGTGGATGTGACGCCCACGATGTAGTTTGTCTGCGCTCCAGCCGTTGATGTGACGTTAATCAGCGTGGATGGGCCTGTGGGCCCAGTAGGTCCGGTGGGGCCCGTAGGTCCGGGGGAACCGGCAGTGCCTGTTGGGCCTGTTGGGCCCGTGGGACCAGTTGGACCAGTGGGGCCGGTGGTGGCAGACCAAACAAACGCCGTTCCGTTCCAGCCCAAGTATGTGCTGGCGGATACCGGCGCAGCGATAAAAGTGGACGCCCCCGCACCAGAGTTGTAAACAATCCGGTTGGCCGCTCCGCCTGCTACGTTGGTGGCTGTGGTGGCAGATGTGGCGGTTGTAGCGCTACCGCTGATGTTCATTGTCTGGCCGCTGATAAACGTAGCTACCGTTGCGGCAGTGGCGGAACGTAAATAGTTATCGCCAAATTTGCCCATGACATACGTCATGCCCGTCGCTACGTTGTCGGTAGAGTTGAAGTAGGTGTTGTTGATGTACCCGCTGCCATCTGCAACTACGATTCTGCTATTAGTACCCGCTGTCGCTGAAGGCGTAAAGCCACCAGCGGTAGCAGCGTTACCGCTGATGCTGATGCTCCAAGTGCCGGAGTTGTAGACTACCTGTGTGCCGCCGTTGACGTACAAGTTGCCAGTGAAATAGCCGCTGCCGTTGGAGGTGGACAATGCCCACTTTGGAGTTCCGGCCTCAAGGCCAACAAATGCCCAGCTATCGCCAGGGATGCCAGCAACCAGCCCCATTGGGCGGCCTGTGCCAGAGTACGAATACGCCACCCCGTACATATTGTTGTAACTTGTACTGGTTGGAACGTATGAACCGCCAATACTGTAAATAGGCCCCGTGGTAGCGACGGTTTCGACAGATGCGTATTGGCCGTTCAAATACCCTGTGCCCGCAGCTTGGCGGTAGTACGGTCCGGCGGTGTTCACGTAAGAGGAGAAATATCCCGTAGTCGCGCTGACTGTGCCGCCAGATTGGTTGGTCGCCGTTGTCGCAGTGGCAGCATTGCCAGTGGTGTTCTGGTTCAGCGTTGGAATATCCGCAGCAACTACTGCCCGGAATGTTGGGACGCCAGCAGCACCGTTTGGCGCAGCAAGAAACGTATTGGCGGTTTGGCTTGCAAAGTTTGATGGCGTTACCGCCAGCGTACCGCCCAGTGTTACGGTTCCGGTTGTGGTGATTGTGCCGCCAGTCAGTGTGATGCCGCTGACAGTGCCAGATGTTGCAACTGACGTTACTGTGCCGGGCTGCGCACCCGCCGCAATACCGTCCAACTTGGAGGCATAGGTGGAGGTCATGTATCCGTTGGCAACAGACGTGGCCGCAGCCATGCTGATTACAGGCGTTGTGGTTCCTGTGGCAACAGACACGGGAGCCGTTCCCGTGACGGACGTTACCGTACCGCCGCTTGAAGGGCTGGTATTGGTAATGGTGATGCTACCTGCGGCATTGGTGATCGAAATGCCTGTGCTTGCTGTCAGCGTGGTGCGAGTAAAACCGGTGCCGTTACCAATATCCAAAGCGCCGTTGGCTGGCGCGGTTGTCAAACCCGTACCGCCGTTGGCAACTGGAAGCGTGCCAGTAACACCTGTGCTCAAAGGCAGACCGGTGGCGTTGGTCAGCACACCAGAGGCCGGAGTACCCAAAGCAGGGGAGACCAGCGTAGGGCTGCTGGACAAGACATTGCTGCCAGAACCGGTCGAAGAAGTAACGCCTGTACCACCGTTGGCCACAGGCAAGGTGCCCGAGACTGCGGTGGCCAAGCCAACCTTGCCCCATGATGGAGCCGAGCCCACACCGCCAGAGAGCAGGGCATTGCCGACCGCCACGTCAGCCAGCTTGGCCAAGGTAGTCGTGGTGTCCGCATACAGCAGATCGCCAATTGCGTAGCTGGAGAACCCCGTGCCTCCCAACGGAGCAGTTACGGTGGTAAAACCTGAAGCCAATGAACCTGCGGCCAACGCGCCAGTGCCGGTAATGCCGGTGTAGCTGCCAGACAATCGCGCCGCAGGCAACGTGCCCGAGGTGATGTTGGACGCGTTGGTTGTGTCCGTGGTCGCCGACGGAGCCAAGCCTGTGATGTCCGTGGCTGCGGGTTGTTGCCAGATGGGGGCTGCTGATGCTGCACCTGAACCTGTTTGACCCAAGAATTTCTTGGTGGTGGTAGTGTTGCCAGACAGCTTTGACAAGGTGTTGGCCGCGCTGGAATACAGCGTGTCGCCAGTGGCATACGAAGACTGACCTGTACCGCCGTTGGTGGCAGGGAGGCTCCCGGAAACCGCGCCGGATTGGTTTAGTGCAACCGCGTTCCATTCAACTTGCGTTCCGCCAGCGTTGACGACCAATGACTTGTATGCTCCACCAAGAGGCAGCTTGCTCCATGCGTTTGTGCCAGAGCCGTACAGCAAATCTCCCGTGGTGACCGTGCTTGTGCCTGTGCCGCCCAGAGTAGCTGCAATGGTTCCAGACACACTGATTGTCTGCCCGGTCACGGTGATGTTGGTGCCACCAGTGTAGTCAACGGAACCGCTGAACTGCGTGTAGGTCAGTGGCGTGTACCCAATAATCATCGTATTGGGCTCAGTGGTCAGAACGTGCGAATCGCCAGCGTTCAGTAGACCCTCTTGGGTGTAGAAGTAATCGCCAGTTCCCAGCCCGGCAGGATCAGTAGGAATGACTCGGTTGGCGTCCGTTGCCCGAGTCAGCACCCAGTTTGTTGAGCCGGAACCCACATTGGTAACGGTGTATACGCCGTTCTCTGCGCCGTTTGTCTGCAACCGAACCATGACGCGGTTGGTTGTCGCCATCGAAATACCGTCAATCGACAGCGCCACTTGAGTGCCCGCATTGGTCAGAGTTGCGCCAACGCCAGAGTTAATTGTGGTTGCAATGGTGGGAGACCCGTTGGTCAGGCCAGTAACGATCGCGCCGCCATAAGTCAATGAAACTTGTACGGTCGCGCCACTGACAATGTTGACCACAAAATACGCGGTGTTGGCGATCAAACCATTGCTTGAAGTACCGATATAAAACTGGTCTCCAACCGATGGAGCTGAGGCAAACGTGATGTTTGTGCCGCTGGCAATTTGCGTGATGTTGACGCTTGTGCCGCCGCCGGTATAGGTAGCCGTCAAGTTGGCGGTTGTCTCCACGCGCACTGGCTCGTGGATATGAAGCCCGGCAGTGACCTGCTGGTCCACATAATCTTTGGTCGCGGCTTGCAGGGCCAGTGTGGGATTGGCGTCCAGTAAAACAGTGGAGCCAAACGTGGCTGCGCCCGGCACGTCAATGGCCCCGCCCACATTTAAGTCCGCCGCCAGCGTGACCGCCTTGGATGTCTTGTCAATCCGCAGAGCTTCGTCGGTTGTATCGACGCCGCCAGCAAACAACACTACGTCATCCGTGGCGCTACCAATAATCAGCTCGCCGCCATCGTTGTAGACGTATGCAGAGCCAGCCGTAAAGATGGGATATGTGGCCGACGAGTAGTTTGAGCTACTGATACCCATGTCGATGAAGTTGGTGTTGCCATCGCCAAGGTCGTTGTACGCCACAATGTCCGTAGACGCATCGGAGCCGCTGTTCAAGTTCTGGGCATAGAACTGAGCAAAGTTGTTGATGTTGCCGTACAGCTCGCCAAGGGCGGCGGAGAACGTGGTGTACGAAGTGACGCCTGTACCAACGACTGTG
Source organism: Ophiocytium majus (assembly GCA_032358315.1). NCBI lineage: Eukaryota > Xanthophyceae > Mischococcales > Ophiocytiaceae > Ophiocytium > Ophiocytium majus. The sequence continues at coordinate 17,884 of JAULBY010089309.1, forward strand.
ATGGGGCCCCCGTCGATCAGGACGTTGCCGGTGGCCTCTTCGTAGATGGCCTTCTCAGACGGATACGTACAGAAGACATCCTTGCTGCCTGCCGAGAAAGAAACCTTTGCGCCAGCCGCACTGGACGATAGCACCGTGACACGCGTCAGGGTGGGGCCCGCAGTCAGGTATTGGCCATAGCCAACTTCCCAGTCACCGGTGGCCGGATCAGAGGCTGCGTAGTATGTGTAGTTGCCGTTCCCGATGGCGGAGAAAGCCTGAAACCCAAGGTACGGAGAGCCCAACGTAAAGTCGGCAGTGCCTGTAGAGGTGAAGGTTACTTTAACGCGGTCTTTTAAAACGATTGCCATGTCGAGCCTTAGTTATCTGTGCCAATGACCTGCCAAGTGGCCGTCTGTGCGTTGTCGATTGTGGTCCAGCCCGGAGTCTGCGCGTCGCCAATAAGCGTCCAGCCAGCAGTCTGTGCATCGTCAATAAGCTCCCACAAAAACCGCGCAACGAATAGATCAGAGGCGGTGGTGCTTTCCTGTATGGTAGCAAGAAAAACAAGCGCTGCCAAGACAGAATCCGCCGTCAGTACAGACTCTGCAACTGCTGCGTTGAACGTAGAAGCAGCAACGGAAGTGCTGTCTGAAATTGCCCCTGCTTCAGTCACCACGGAAGGGAACACTGCCGCTGCGCTCGCAGTATCCAGCCCCGCCGCCGCTTCAGAAAGGGCTGCGAAATACGTATTGGTGGCAACAAAAATGTCGGAGGCAGATGCGGCTTCTGTGATGCTGCTGATAAATACGGTCAGCGACTCAACCAAATCCTGCGCGGAAGCGGCCTCAGAAATGGTCGGCGTAAATGTGGCTGCGGCAGAGGCAGTGTCGGCACCAGAAACAGCTTCGTCAACTGCCGAGATAAACACCGCTGCGGTGGCCACGCTGTCAGCAGCGGAGCCCCCTTCCGCTATATCGGATGCAAAACCCACTTGCGCCGTGATGCTGTCCGCAGCCGACTCGGCTTCTGCAATGTCCGCGCCAAACACCGACGCGGCGACTTCTACAACGTCTGCGCCGGAAGCCCCCTCTGGGAGGACGCCGATAAAAATTGCCTCCGCAGAAACGATTTGGTCTACGCTTGCGGCTTCCTCTACGCTGCTGTCAAAGACGGCTCCGCCAGCCCCTGCCGTAGCAAAGGGAGTGGCGGCAAAGGAAGAGAACCCGAGCACAGGGAGCTACTCCCTGCGGTTTAGGATGCGGTCAGGCTGAATGTGTAGGTCACGTTCAGCGTATCGCCCGACACAACAGTGCGGTCGCCGGGAGACTGGAAATCAGCCTCAGAGAACAACACGCCAGAAGTGCCGCTGGACACGGTACACAAGAACGCGCCTGCCACCACACCGCCAGAGCTGCTGATCGAGAACGAGGCAGGAGAAGCGGAGTTGCTGATGACCGATGGGTTGGCGGTCGTGGCCGTGCCAAACACGGCAGCTTTGCGTGAACCCGAATAGTTGGTGAACTCAGTCCAGCCGCTGTGCGATCCCAGTGTGTCGGCAGCAGCATAAGTGGTACCGGAACCGGGGCCGGTAATCAAGCCAAAATAAAACGCTGCCGTGTAAGCGGAGCCTTTGAAATACTGGGTGTTCATGTCCTGCAGACCTTGATTGACCACAAGGTTGTGCACTTCATCTTCCCACTTCACGTTGCCGTCTTTGTCCAAGCAGGTAACGTGGAACACGCCACCAGCAAGGGCGTCTTGGGTCATGCCTGCGCCTGCAACAAACGAGGCAGTGGCGGTGTCGGCAGAGTTGGCTTTTTCGGTGAACATAGGAAGCTCCTTAAACGATACGAAGAATTGCATCACTGCTGTTCACAGTAGGGAACTGAACAGTGAAGGTGTTGACGGATGTCTTGTCCGAACCAAAGTCCAGCACGCAAACAGAAGCTGTGCTGCCGCCGCCAAGGTCTTTGTAGATCAACGCGCCGCGGGCGGTAATTGCGCCAGTCCACTGCACGTTGGCAAACGACCAATACACCGTCACCGGGGAAACGGTCAGCCCGCCTGTGGTTGGGACCTGCGTGATTGTCAGCGTCTGGCCACCGGCAGTGTAGTTGCCGCCAGTCGCCTCGTTGGCCGAAGAGTACGCCGTGGTCTGGGCGTTAAGCGACGCGGCAGCGGTGTACAACGCGATCTTGTACGAGGTGTCCAACGGGTCGCCGAAGTTAAACACTCCGTCAGCCAACCCCACTTTGAACGAGTTTGTTGCGCCTTGAGCAAACGACATATCAGGTCACCTTCTGGCGGAACTGCCCGGAGCGGTAGGCGTCTTGACGCTCCATACCATCTCCCAGACGCTTTGCGAGGCCAAGTGCTTCTTGGTACTTCTGGTTGTACAACTGCATCATGTCGGTCTCGCCCTTCATGTACGTGTACGCTTCCACCAACGAGCCATACAAAAGCACGGAGTCAAAGTTGTCGCCCAGCCAAGTTGTGTTGGCGGTAGTGATTGACTCGGGGTAGTAATAGTAGTGCAGCTCGGCGTTGTACAACGCATCTGGCGTTGGGCCAAGAATGAACGACAGCTCGTTGGTGATCGTAGAGCCAGAAGTGGTCGGACCAAACAAAGCGTAGTAGCGCGGCAGGCCGGTGTCGGTGGGCTGCGGATACGCCTGACGGATGAAGTTCACGTCCTTGTTCAGCAAATACTCATACGCACCGGTGGCATCAATGATGGCCAGCGAATACACCGCCAAGAAGTCATTGGGGCACGAGAGGTACTTGTTGGACGCAGAGGTTGTCCCCGTCACGTTCTTGCGCAGGGATGGGAACTGAACTGTGTTGTATATACGCTGCTCAGCCTGCTTCACAAAGACAGGGATTTCAGCAATGAAGTCTGCCTCTGTGTTCTCGGTATACGCGCTGATGGCAGCGCTGAGCTCGGTATAGTTCATGTTATGCCATTGGTCCGCGGGCGGTGATGCCCTTTGTGGCCGCGCCATTACCGCGAGTCACGATGCCTGAAGTTTTGGTGGTCTCGTTACCCGCAGACTTGCTGATGCGGCCAATGCTCACATCCATAGAGTCCAGCTTGCTGCGGTTTGGACCGTAGCCGGGGTTCTCTTCAACCTTGACTTCCTTGCCGCTCATTGTGTGCGGCTTGGCGTAGGCTGCTGCGGGGAGGTTGTTGATCTTGGCCATGGTATTAACCTGTCTTTTGGTTGTTTGCGCGGGCCATGTTACGGCCAACAGACTTCATGGCATCGGAGGTCACGCCGCCTTTGGCCATCTTCTTTGCACCGTGCATGCGCTTTTCGTGCGCTTTGACTTCGGTGTCTGCAATCTTCTTTACCGTCTTCTTGTCCATGATCGACTCCTTATGTCGTTACGACCGTTACTGTACCAACTTGTACCGCCAATGCCAAGTAGTTTGGCGTCAGCGCATCATCAAAACTCTTTGCCCCGCCCACAGGGCTCCAGCCCCATTGGATGTCCCTTGAACCGCCAGTCAGCGATCCTTGTGCGTTGGGGCCTGCGGTCACGTATGTCGTGTCCTTGCGGGGGTTGCGCACAGCTTGCGGGTCATCCACCGGGTACATGCCCAACTGCAACTGCGGTTGATCTGGATCCCAGCACTCATCACAGACCATCAGATTGTAAATCTTTGTCTTGATGACTTCCTTCTTCAAGGTCGTCAATTTGAACTGGAAGCCGCAGCGATCGCATATAGCGATGCTGTTCTTGCCAGAAGCAAACCGATTGCCCATTTACGTGCCGCTTCCAATGAACATCTGGCGAGGCACGAACCGCACAGCGGCCTTCTCGCGGTCTTCATCAGACGCCAGTTGCCAAGCCTCATCGTACTGGGCTTTGAGCACGTCAAGGCGCTGTGCACCATCGGGCACTTTGAGGGCAAGGTAGTAGGCCAAGCCCGCGACCAAGGCGTTCAGGAACCGGAACGGAACGTCCATTGTGTTCACGCCGCCGCCAGCATCATCGATACGGCGCATGCGCCAGTACACGAGCTGATACGTCTGGGTGTTGTCTGGGGTTGGCCACACGGTCACGGAAGGCAGGTTCTGCGCGTACACGCTAGTGCCGACAGTGTGCGCTGCGGCGGTGGTGTTCGCCTGCCCACGGGTGCAGTACAAAAGCTGATTGCCGCTGATGGAGCCGTAGTTGATGATCTCCGAATCGATCTGCACAAAGCCGGTCGTGGCCAAGCCAACAGTCGATGCCACAGAGATCGTGGTGTCCGTAGAAGTGATGGTGGCCGACAGCACGGTGCCGATCGACGACTTTTGGCCATCAAGGCGCTGAAACCACAACTGAATTGGCCGGGCTTGCTGTAACTTGTTTGGGATCGTGGCGTAGGTGGACACACTGATACGTGTGATGGTGAGATCGGCCTGAGTTGAGGCACTGCCCGCACCGGTGCGGATGACGTGCTCCAGCAGATCAACGGTGTCCAAAGGCAACGCGTAAGTGGCCAAGCCGGGAGTCAGGGTGATCGTGCCCTGCTCAAACGTCCACATGTTGACGCCGCGGTTGGCCCAGTCAGCGAACAACAAGTTCAGCGATCGACGGGCCGTGCGCAAGTCATAGCCCGTACGCAACTCCGAGCCCGTACGCTCGAACGCTTCCTCAACGATCTCCGTGAGATCGAGGTTGAATGATGCGGTTCCAGAGGTTGCCATGAGTTATTCCATCAATCTCATTTGTTCAGGGGTAAGTCTGCCCCCAAGAGGTTGTGCGGCTTGTGGGGACATCGCGGCCATCAACGCTTGCATGTTGCCACCATATTGTTGGGGCATGTCCATGGTCGCTGATTGCAGGGGCATGCCGACCATAGGCATTTGTTCCATGCTGTCGCTTACATCAGGGCCGTAGCCGCCCATACGTCTTTGCTGCGCCAATGCGCCCAAGCCGCCACCGTAGCCACGGTCCATACCGCGACCGCCGTAGCCACGGTCCATACCGCGACCGCCGTAACCCCCCATATCCCGTCCCATGCCGCGACCACCAAAACCGCCACCAAAACCGCCGCGACCCTGTGGAGGGCCAAACGGGTTTTGCATCTGCGGCTGTTGCTGCTGGTACGGGTTGTACTGTGGCTGTTGGTACGGGTTGTACTGCTGCTGTTGCTGCTGGTACGGGTTGTACTGCTGCTGTTGGTACGGGTTGTACTGCTGCTGTTGCTGCTGGTATGGGTTGAACTGCGGCTGAAACTGCTGCTGTTGCTGCTGGTATTGTTGACCGCCACCAAAGCCGCCGAAGCCGCCGCCATAGCCCTGCTGCTGGCCGAAGCCACCGAAGCCGCCCTGCTGGCCACCGTAACCGCCAAAGCCGCCTTGCTGCGGGCCGTAGGGGCTCTGCATCTGGGGCTGGAAGTTGTTCATACCGCCAAAGCCAAAGCCGCCTTGCTGCCCGCCGCCAAACCCGCCAAAACCGGCAGAGGTGGGGGAAGGGGAAGGGGCTGCAACATTCTCGCCGTTCATGCCACCAATGTTGGTGGTCATAGAAGACGAAGAGCCCGGGTTGCCCATAGAGGGCGTTGTAGATTGTCCTGCGCCGCCAGCCATTATTTTTTCCTTGCAGTTTTTGCAGACTTAACAAAGTCTGACTTCGTAGGAGCACCCTTTGCGCCGACCTTGCGCATCTTCTCGCCCGAGCCTTCAGCGATTCGCTTTTGCTTGGCGTGGATGTTTGCGTACAAGCCGGGTTTGGTAACCATCACTTGCCCTTCATATACCCGCCGCCGCAAGCCTTCTTGACTTTGCCGCCGCGCTTGTACATGTCAACGGTATTGGGGTCGTCCTTGCGTTCGACCTTCTTACCCTTGGGCATTTTGCTGGGGGAGACGGCCCCCATACCGCGGCAGGACATCATAGATACTTCGCAGCCCGTGCGCCTCTTGCGATGCCCCAACCTTTGGCGGGGGGCTTCTTGGCTTGCGCCTTAACCTTGCCGCCTTTTTTAAAGGTCTCCGACGTAGCATCCTCATTCTCATAACGAGTGGCTGTGCCGGGTTTGTTTGTCTCAGTCAGAGCTTCAGGAGTGCGACGAGGCTTGTAGTTTTCCGACAAAGCGGCTTGGCCTTGGCGGTCATACTTGTCCCGTGGAACACTGCGCATACCGATCAACGCTTCATTCTGGTTTTCGCTTTCGACTTCTTTCATCCGATCGCTCAAATCCCGACGAACCGCGTTCTTTTCAGTCATGGCGTTGCCGCGATCACTGTACGGTGCACGAGTCTTGTACTCCCCTGCCTTTGGCGTACCGCCGACAGAACGCGGCTTGTCGTCCGCCATCTCAGTGGTGTACTTCTTCCCGTTGAAGGTGAACTGTTTTTCGCCAGCTTTACGGGCGTCAGAGAAGGCTTGGCCAAATGCAGAGAGTGCCATGGTCGGCTCCTTACTTAGGGTTTAGCACTTACCGCCACGCGCCATGCGTGTTGGCAAGCCGTTGGCACCTTTGGAGCCACCCATCTTGACCATCGTGCCCTTGGTTTTGCCTTTAGAGGCCACACCGTCTTTGCTCGGAGCAGCAGTTTTCACAGCGCCCATCTTGGCAGACATTGCGCCGCCGTTAGCCATTTTTTTCGTTGCCATATCGCCACCTTTTGAAAATTTGCGGCCCTTGTCCGCGTTTGAAAAATCTTTGCCCACGGATTGTGGGACGCCTGCTTTCTTGGCAAACGACGGCGAGTGCGCAATCGCTTCCATGAAATTGTGTTGCTTCTTACTGGTCGACGGCATCGTCAGCTTTCTTACGCTTGATAAGCTCAGAGAACGATTTGCCGGTTGCCATTTCAATGATGCGCATGACACCGACCACCGCGCCAATAAAGCCAAACACTGGTGAAATTACCTCAAGAAATGTTCCAACTGTGGTGAAGATTGCAGCCACATCCAGAACATTTTTAACTGTGTCGTGATGTTCAGTCATATCAGCACTTCCATCTTGCAAGAGAAGCCGCCTTGCGGGTGGGCTTGCCCTTCTCGTCTTTCATAGGGCCGGGCATGCCGGACATCCGTGCGCAGAACGAATCTTTGCGTTTGCCGCCTTGAGGCTGGGGAGCCTTCAGGTTACTGCCCGTTTCACGGTTGTACTTGGCACGGCCTTTGGCCGTCAAGCCTGCACCTTTAGAAACAGGCAGCTTCTCGCCACGGCCAACAGCCAGTGACGGGCCTTTTTTCTTGGGGGCTGCCTTAGCCATAGAAAATACTCACAGCCGCCATGTTCACCATGTAGGCGTAAACACCGGTTTGAGCCAAGATGCCTTCACCGGGCAGGGTGCTTGATCCGTTGTTGTATGTATCTCCGGCAGCAACATCGAAAGTCATCAACCATTTGCCCGTTGAATAAACAGCGGCGGGGGTTCCTGTGATGGTCCCCGAGTTGATGTCTGTAACAGTGAAGCTGTTCGCACCTGCAGTGACAATTGTGTAATTGCCGGGAGTGGCTGCGCCGCCTGTACCGACGTCAAAGTCAATACCAATAGTTTGCCCTGCCACTAAACCGTGCGCCGTCTTGGAGACGGTAATGGTCGTACCAGAACGCGCATACGTAACGCCACTGGACACAGGTGCAGTTGTTGTATCAAAAAGAACAAACTGAGCAGCGCTGGCAGTGCCAACAAAAGCAACGGCTTTGACACGAACGCGGTCCAAAACCATAAAACCGGATTGGTTTATATGGGCTTGTTTTACGTCATATTGCATCATAATCAATCTCCTGTAAGACAGGGGCCGAAGCCCCCGGAGTCAATTAGACGTTCTGTTGACCGGCGTATGGATCGACCACGTAGTACAAGATCGTACCGCTGATCGAGCCGCCTGTAGGCGCGTCGCCAGAAGTACCGCCACCGGTGATGGTCACCAAGTTGGTGGTGGACATTGTGGTGCCCATGTTAGCGCCTGCAGTAGCAGTGGCCAAGTTGATGGACAGCTTGCCAGTGGTAGCCACGGCAGCAGACACCAAGCCAGTGTTTGTAGCGGTCGAAGTGCCGTACAAAGTGAAGCCCATGTCAAAGGTAGGAGTGGTGCCGCCAGTAGCAGCGCACACGGCCTGAATCTCAGTCACGATTGCACCAGCGGGCAGCACGACTGCGGCGGTGTTGGACGAGGTAGCTTGAACTGCTGTGCCAGCAGCAGATGCACCAGAGATGTAGAACTGCGCGGCCATAACGCCGGAGCCGCAATACGAGGTGCGAGTTTGATCGCCGCCGCCGGAGCGCCAGATCGATTGGGTGGTTGAAACTGCCATGATAAATTGTCCTTACGTACAAGATCAGCGCATCAATCGGTACGTCGTCTGCCGGGACAGTTTGATGCGCCGGGGTTCCCGGGTTAACGCAATATACACCAAAAGAAAAAGGGGCACAAGGCCCCTTTTTCATCTTTATCAGGCAGAACCTGAAGAAGCCCACATACCGAGTGGATCGGACCAGCCGAAGCTGTAACGCTCACGAGCCTTGTAACGGACGTTACCGGTATCGAAGTCACCGTCCATAGAGTTCGTCAGAGGCGAACGCTCGAAGTGCTTCAGACCGTTTGGCACGTCTGTAGTCAAGAACCAAGCATTGGTGTCGGTCAGATAGTGGTTAATTGCGTAACCTTCTGGGATCGAACCATTGTTCTTCAGTGCGTTGACGTCGTTGTCGTTTGTACCAACACGCAGGCTGGTTTCCAACAAGCGGGTTGCAACGAATTGCAGTGCTGGAGGGATGACCAATTTGCGAGGTTGAGCAGCGATCAACAGACCACGTTCATCAGTCCAAGCGGCGATCTGAATAACAGCGTTTTCCAACGATGTTTCGTTCAAGTCAACCATGGTGCTTGGGCTGTTGTAGTTCACGCCACCGTTAATCAGTGGGTGACCAACGCGAGTGCCGCTGGAGTTCACACCGAACAAGGACACGCCGTCGCCGCCCAAGTAGTTCTGGCTGAAACCGTTGTTCAAAACGGCAGCAGCTTTCACTTGCTTGGTGTAGGCCATGGCGCGAGCCAAAGACTTGGTGTAACGAGCAGACAGGCTGTCGTACAGGTTGTCTTCGACCGCTTCTTCAGTGATCGAGAAGCCCAAGGCGATGGTTTCGTGCGTGTAACGGGCAGTGAACGCTTCTTGCGCATTGTCATAAGCAATGGCAGAACCTTCGTTCTTGACCGGAGCAGCGCCGAAACCGGCCAGCTTGGTTTCTTCTTCAAAGCTACGCTCCGATTTCTCGGTTTCGTAGATCTCTTTGTGCTCTTCGCCGTAGCGTGCGTACTCCATACCGAACAAGGCGTTCAGGCCGGGAAGCAATTCTTTGAGCAGTTGTGCGCGTGAAATAGCCATTTATGTGCTCCTTAGATGCCAACGGCGTTGCTGTAGCTGTGGTAGCCGGGGTTGAACTTGACCAAGATGTCGGTGTAGGCGTCGCCCACAGTCGAGAAACCTTGCATGTTCACGAAGCCCACCACGCGGAAAGCTGCAGTAGTAGTGATGGCAGAAGAGCCAGCCACAACAGCAGTGTTCGAGTTACCAGTGGTAGTCGAACCGGTCGAGGTGCTTTGCACAGCGTTCAGGTACACGTTGGCACCCAGAGCTGCTTGAGTCACAGAACCAGCAGATTGCACTTGGAACACAGCACGGTCGTCGTCAATCACGTATGCAGTAATGGCAGTGCCAGTAGGTGCAACGGTGTTGGCTGGATAGTACTGAGCGAAGATCACTTGACCTTGAGCGTTCACATACGAGCAGCCGACGAAAACGCCGATTGTGCCTGCAGGGAAAGCTGCACCAGAGGCTGGATCGCCGTTGGTGGTCACGATGTTGAGGTAACCCGAAGTGTTGATTGTCACAATCGAACCATTGAAAATGTTCGTGTTGTAACCTGCGGGGTCGATCAAGAACTGTCGAGTGCTACCTGCATAAGGTAGGCCACCCAACTCGTTCACGGCTTTAAAGCCGTAAGGGGTTGCGGTAGATGCCATTTAGGGCTCCTATATTACTTTGAACCAGAACCAAATCCTTGTCCGCGACTGGTCGTTGACTTTCGGTCAGAGAACAGCGGCATCCGAGGGTCGTTGTTTCGCATGAAGTGGTTATCCACTGAATCCATCTGAGTCTGCGCTTGTGCGTTGTAATATTCGTCACGGGCACGCATCTTGTCGGTTGCACACTTGCAAAGCATGAGGCCCCCAATTTCCACGTTGCCTGTAGCGGAATTACCGTACAGTTGCAGTTCCGGATGGTCTGCTGCCTTTACCGGCTCCCAGCCCTCGCGCATCTTGGTAGATACGTTACGGGTCTCGGCTTGTCCCAGAACATGAGTAGCTACCCAACGGTAGGTGTACCCCGGCTCAGGTGTCGGATCGGGCAACGATGTCGGCGGTACGTATACAGCACGAGCAGATTTTTCGCGTGACACTAAATCACGGGGTGTACGGGTTTCAGCCATTTCAGTTCTCCAGTTTTGCTACTTGTACAGCGTATTGCTGCGGGGTCAATCCAAGTTTCTTTGCCAATGCCACTTGCGTGACTGTCAATTTCACTTTGCCAGCGCTCGTAGAACGAGATGCTGAAGCGACGACCGTCGTAGGTTTCCGTCGAACCTCACCGGACTGCTGTTTGTCTTCGCCACCGAATAACTCCGGGAACTTGGACTTCATGCGACCATCAATCTGGTCGAAATATTCGCTTGAGCGGGGATCAACTCCACCGTTGACTAGTTTTTGATGCAGCCCTAATGCGTAGCTGGTGTATTCCTCAAACCCCGATGAGCCGAACCACTGGTTTTTTGCCTGCCAGCGCAGAGATTTTTCGTCCGGTTCAACAACTTGGGGTTGTCGTGATTGTGTTTGTACAGCATCTTCTTCCGCCTGTAAAGGGGTTGGACGGAAATTTTTTGCTGCAGTCATGCGCATTTTTGCATCAGACAGCTCTTCTTGGGCTGCGATGATGGCATCAGTGTCAAAAGCCTCGTGGGCTTCCTTCAGTTTGCGACGCGCCAAAACCAGTTCTGCCTCGGCTGCAGTCTGCACGGTTTCAGCGTATTGCTTCTCTCCGGAGCTGACGTACTGCTTGAGCTTCTTGTTTTCTTCCAGCAGGTGCTGGGCCATGCGTTCAAGCTCTTGCTTCTCGCGCATTGTCGCCTCTTTGACACGACGCTCATCGTGCCGGGCGTGGGTGAGTTCTTTGATTCGCTGCTGGACTTTGCCGGAGTAGCTCTCAATTTCTTCATCGGAGGGGTCTGCAACTTCCTTGTTCAGGGGCAGGCGACCGCGGTCGCGCTCGGGGGTGTCATCGACGACTTCAATCTCAACGTCGCCCTCTCCCTCGATCTCAATGTCGATCTGCGGGTCTTTGTCTTCCACCTCGTCTGGAAACTTGTATGGATCCATTTTCTACTCCTTATGCGCGGGTGATGCCGCGGGGGTCTTGCACAACAGCATCAACTTGGTCGTCGTTGATGAGACGGAATTCTTTGCCGAAGATTTTCACTCGGGTGCCGGAATAGGTCCGAACCAGAACGAAGTCTCCTTCTTTGCACCACGCCCCGGTGGGGAACTTGGCGGTGTCCTTGTATGCGTCAGGTCCAACTTTCAAGACAAACAACACCGTGGTGGCGTGCTCTTCTTGGCGCAGGATGTCTGTCGGCTTCACAAGGTCAAGTGTGGTTCCTGCATAACGCTCTTCAACGTCAGGCACGGCGCACAGGATTTTCCAACCCGTAGGGTCAGGCAGTTGCCGAGCTTTTTCTTCCGCAGTTGCATCGGGGGCCGGTGCATCCGTGGCTTGAATCGTCTCGGGTAAGGCGAACGAGCCGGGGCTCAAATCGATTTCACTCATTTGCTTTTTCCACTTTCTCTGCAAGGTCGATGATGTAACGCTCTGCAAGCGCCAGACCCTGAATGGTCCCGCAGAGTTTTTG
>JAULBY010089420.1:0-17850 GCA_032358315.1 Ophiocytium majus
GCACAAACGCGTGCAGGGGCATCTGGGGAGGCATCAACCGCTTTCGTCGCGACCCTTCACGCGCTGGTCGGCGATGTGAGGACGGCAACAAGGTCATCACCGTGGTGGCGCCTGAGGTCCGTCGGGCCAGCTTGACACGTTCTGTGTTGGCATGAGTGGGTGCTTGTTGAAGTATGCACATGGTGCGCCAGTGGGGCAGGTTGGCATTGCATACCGCAGGGCCACTGGCTGCTCAGCGCACTGTGAATGCCATCCCATCTGCAGGGCTCCGTCACTGCTCCCAACAAGTGTACGCTGCCGAACCTGCCCGCCCGCGCACCAGCCGTGCTTATACTTGGAGTAACTGTGCTGGTGGGGTTGTTCACATTTGAGGCTTCTACGCATGCAGCCTTACAACTTCAACCTTCAAAGTTGAAGTTGTGCATACCTGAACTTCAAGTTCTTGTGTGGTGAGCTAGCGTGGCATGTATGTCACGACCAGTGCTACCACCAGGACTACCGTCCACTTGCACTTTTAAAACACCAACAACAGACTAACAACACCGCTTGAAGCTGGCGAATGACTGGCTGCTCAGCCAATCAATGCGCTCACAGCCGTTGCATGGGTTTACGACTGTGTAAATAACTTCAAAAAGCAAGTTCAAAAGAGACCCGCCCGCCCAATGCGTCGCACACATGACGCAACTCTTATCCGACCTGCCGTGTCTGTTGCTGCTGCTCCCACTGCTTCTCTCGTGCTTGGAACTGCGTCAACAGGATGGCACTATGGTTGCGCCCACATGCGCGTTCAACTGGTACGAGGCGCTGGGAGTCCCCGTTCCTGGCTTCGACCTGTGTGCAGAGGACGAGACGGGAACCCTGGCACGTGTTGACGAGGCGCATATATTGACCATCAAGGAGTCGGCTAACAAGCCCATATGGGCCTTCAGCTGGTACGAGGCGCTGGGCGTCCCCGTTCCTGGCTTCGACCTGTGTGCAGAAGAGACGACGCGCACTGTGGCACGTGTTGAGAAAGAGGGTGTGCTGGGCGTAGAGGAGTCGGCTAACGAGGGCTTGGCAGCGGAGCAGCGAGAGCGGGGCGAGAGAAGGGAGGGGGAGGGCGAGCGGGGAGAGGCGACGGAGCGGTGTGAGGGGGGAGAGGGCGCAAGGGAGTCGACACAGCTGCAGACGATAGGCAAGGCGGAGGGAACAGAGGTACGCTGCCGCAGCAAATGTGTGATAGTGCATGGCATGCGCAGTGACTGGACATGTGTGTCATGCTGGTTACTATGCCATACATAGGCTGCATATGCGCGCGCACCTGGGACGCCTGAGCTGCGCCGCCCGTGGCATGCGATGGCACGTGGGCACGCATGCGCGTCATGCTATGCTATGGCATACACGGTACTACTTCACTTCTGAAGTAATACAGACTTTATGACACTTGCACGTGCCAGCAAATACCATCTTGCACGGTTCTGGTGCTGTCACAGCATGGGTGCGCCCACTTGGGGCAGCCGCTGCTGCGCCACGGGCTGTGGGCACCACGTGCGGCGGCTGCATGTCTTGTGCTCTGCGGGTAACGACTAGGCATGTGCATGGTGGCGCGTGCGTGTGGCGCCGTGAAGACTCTCCCACCCACTGCATCCGCACTGAAGGGCCTGCCACCCCAGGCCTGGCAACAATGCCACCCTTCGCCAGTTTTGGCATGGTGGTGCCATAAACCGGGGTGCAAACACTTCACTAGTCTCCACCAGTAGTGCCTCAGTAGTTGACATAGCGTGTTGCCACAGTGGCGGGGCTGCATCACCATTTTCTTCACCAAATGTCGCTCCCCAGTACGAGGCACAGCTGCCGCTCATACCCTTCACTCACCCTACCATGCCACTGCCTGAGCTGCTGCGCGTTACGACGTGCCGCTGCCACCTGTGGACAGGTGCGTGCGTCTACCCTGGGGGAGCATGAGGGGTGTGTGGAGAAGGCGGAGATAAATGAGCCTGAGGACCACATTGCTGTTGTTTCGTTGGATACGGCTTCGACGAAGGAGGTGCAAGACAAGGTGCGTTGCTGCTACAATGTGGGCTGTAGGACTCATGCCTCTTGTGAGGTCGGCGGCGCAGTGCGGGCATGCTCACAGCGGCGACTATCATCCGTGAAGCCTTCTACTTCAGAAGTATCGGTACTTACAGACACAATGTGTAAGTACTTCAAGTGTACTTTTGAAGTATGTCTGATCTAATTACCTGTAGGTAATCGTGGGGGTTTTGGCAGGTGCACAACCGGGTAAAACCGGGAACTGAGGGAGGGTCCGGGCGCGGGCGCCGCCCGCGGTGCCCTCGCAAGTCGTTGACGGTTGGAGCCTTCGCAGTTGCTCACTTCTTAGCTGCCTGCGGTGGGGGCAGCACGCGCTGCACGGCCAGCGCTGCTGCTGCTGCTGGGCACATTGCAAGCCTCCCACCATCCCGTCCCCTAATGTACCTCCCGCCGGGGTGCGCCGCCTCCTCTGCTGTCGCTGTGCGCGCACGGCGCGTGCACTGCGCACGGGCGTGCACACAGCAGGGAGGGGGCGGACCTGCCAGGCGCGGTTTTCCCCAAGATGGCACTGCTGCCAGTGTGTGTGTGTGATGTGATGTGTGCTTGGTCGCGTGCACCATTGTCGGTGGGTGACTGCAGTGTGTAGGCAGCGTGTGCACACTGCATGTTGGCGTGCCCTGCTCAGCAGGGCATGCGCGCAAGACCCGGTCAGTTGTTATTATTATCAATTACCTAAAGGTAATCAGATCAATGTCTGTGTATGTTAGGCTCAAGTACTGTCCGCAGGTTGGTGCTTCGCCGCGGAACGCAGCCCATGCTGCATCCAGCATGGGCCCGGGTGCATTTGTTCAGAGGTGGTGAGGCGTAGCGGGAACACACAAGCGCTTGTGTGCGCCCACTGCGTCAGATTGCAGCAGCACTTCACGCGTCACCTCTAATGCTGGCCTGCTGCCCCTGCTGCTTCCTGCGCCGAGCACAGGGTGTGCATGTACGAGAGGAGAGTGTGCCCCTTGCACATGTTCAGGAGGAGGGCACATTGGTTACTGAGCAGACGGCTAACGAGGACACGCCAGCGGAGGGGCAGGAGCAGGACACAGAGGAGGGGGAGGGGGGAGAGGCGAGCGATGAGCGCAAGGGAGATGATGTTGCACGGGAGCAGTTGCCGGGGATAGATGAGGCAGAGGGAACAGAGGTATGCCGCCGCAGCAAATGTGTGATCGTGCATGGCATGCGCAGTGACTGGACATGTGTGTCATGCTGGCGTTTATGCCATGTGAGTGCTTTATGTGTGCGTGCATCTGGGGCGTCTGAGCTGAAACTGCCCGTGGCATGCTATGACACTTGGGGCATGCCAGCGTGTCATGCTATGCTATGGCGTGCATGGCACTACCTCATAGTACAAAGTTTATGACGCGTTGACATGCCAGCAAGTGCCACTTTGCGCGGCGCTGTGTATGCCCACTCGTGGCAGCAGCTGCTGTGCCGCGGGCTCTGGGCGCCACAACGGCGGCCGCATGTCTTGTGCAGTGCAGATAGCGACTACGGACATGCCTTGTAACGCACGCATGTGGTGCTGCCCAGTCTCCCCCACCCACTGCATTCGTGTGCCAAAAAGCCTGCCACCCACCCCAGGCCTTGCAACAATGCCACCCCTCGCCAGTGTAAGCATGGCGATGCCATAAACCGGGGTGCAAGCACTTCACTAGCCTCCACTAATAGTGCCTCGGTGGTTGGCATGGTGTGTTGCTATCATTTCTCCAGCACATAATGTGCCCCAGTACGAGGCACAGCTGCCGCTCGTACCCTCCACTCACCCTGATGCCGCTGCCTGTGGTGATGCTCATTGCGACGTGCCGCTGCCGCTGTTGGGCAGACGCGCATGCCTGCCCTGGTGGAGCATGAGGGGCGCGCAGACAAGGCGGAAAGAATTGAGGTCGAGGACCACACTACTGTTGTTTCATTGGATCGGCTTCGACGGGGGAGGTGCAAGACAAGGTGCGTTGCTGCTTCAGAGTGGGCTAAGGACTCATGCCTCTTGTGAGGTGGGCGGTGCAGCGGGGGTAGGCTTGGCACGGCACGCCGCCCTTCCCGCGTGCAGCCTTTTGCTTATGGATAGTGATGGGTCACAGCGTATAATTTTCGCATTGTACGCCGTATAACGTATGTAAATACGCCGTATAACGAATACAGATGAACATATTTACACGGCAAATACGCGGTACATCGCGTTTTTCGGCGTAGAATACGCCGTTTTTTGTATAACGTATAAATTACGTTATACGCCGGGACCCATCACTACTTATGAATGCTTCATTAGTTTTATTTGCACTTGTGGGCGTGCAAGAGCCCATGCTATGCATGCCAGCACGCTCGTGGCGATGGCACATGCCTGGCATACACACAATTTTGCAGTAGCACTTCAAGTATCGTGTGTTTACAAATACGCCAGTGTCCATGTTGTAGGCTCAGGTGCTGCCCGCAGACTGGCTGGTCCTTCGCCACGCAATGCAGCCCTCGCTGGACACAGCGCACAGGCGCACGCGCCGTTTATTTGGGGGTGCTACGGCGTAGCAGAGGCAGCTGTGCAGGCGCCAGTGCCTACATGCGCCCACTGTGTCAACCATGCCGCGGTGCTGACTTCACCGGCGACCGCCATGCTGGCCTGCTGCCGCTGCTGCTTTCTGCGCCGAGCACAGGGCATGTATGTACGAAAGGAGAGTGTGCACCTGGCACACGTTAAGAAGGAGGGCATTTTGGGTACTGAGCAGCCGGCTAACGAGGGCACGCCAGCGGAGGAGCAGCAGTGGGGCACACAGGAGCAGGAGGACGGACAGGGTGGAGAGGCGAGCGACCAGCAGAAGGGAGATGCTGATGCAGGGGAGCAGTTGCCTGCGATAGAGCAGGCGGATATGACAGAGGTACGCCGGCGCAGCCGTGTGGTGTGGGAGACGCATGGCATGCCACTGTACTGTGCATGCCTTCATGTACATTGCGATATGGAGTGTTTGGTATGTGGCCCTTGGACGCACAGGCCTGTGACGCTTGGCTTTGGCTACCCACTACGGATGCGTCAACACTACCACAGCGCTGACTTCACACGCCGCCCCTATGCTGGCCTGCTGCCGCTGCTGCTTTCTTCACTGTGCACAGGGTATACATGCACAAGAGGAGAGAGTGACCCTGGCACATGCTAAGGATGAGGGCGTTTTGGTCATTGAGCAATTGGCTGACACGGGCGCGCCAGGGAAGGGGCAGCAGCAGGGCACAGAGGAGTGGCAGGAGGGACAGGCGGGAGAGGCGAGCGACCAGCAGAAGGGAGATGATGACGCAGGGGAGCTGTTGCCGGCGATAGAGCAGGCGGATATGACAGAGGTACGCCGGCGCAGCCGTGTGGTGCGAGGGGTGCATGCCATGCCACTGCACTGCGCATGCGTTCACGCTGCGACATGGTGCATTTGGTATGAGGCCCTTGGAAGCACAGGCCTGTGCAACCCAGTTGTGTAGTGGCGGTTGTGCATGCTCAGGCACATCACTGAGTCAGCAGCACCGCATGCTGCTGCATTGCACACGCCCACTACAACTACTGTAGGTGCCCAGGCGTGTTGCAATGCCCGCGCATGCATGTGCCAGTTCACACGCGCATGTCCCACCCGCATGGCACGGCCACACGGCATAAACCCAACCGTGTGCTGCTGCACCTGACATGTTTTTTGCTCCATGACCCTCTGCCCCATGCGGCATGCCCCTGCAGCTGGCCGGAGCGAT
This sequence comes from Ophiocytium majus, assembly GCA_032358315.1. Lineage (NCBI taxonomy): Eukaryota > Xanthophyceae > Mischococcales > Ophiocytiaceae > Ophiocytium > Ophiocytium majus. Next base: position 5,779 of record JAULBY010089420.1, read on the forward strand.
ACGCACGTGCGCTTTTGCAACGGTGGTGCTGATGATGCTGCTGTGTGCGTCGAAAGTGGTTCGCAAGGCGGCGGCGGCGGGTGTGGCTAAGGTGCGGCAGGCTCGGATGTGGGACAGCGTAACCGCGCCATAATATGATATGCCGCGGCCTGCATTGTGCTTTGGTGTGGCCAGGGCAGCGTATGTGCTCAGCAGCAGTTTGTACCTCAGGCCATGACACGCTATGCCGACAGCGGTGGTCCCCACTATGCCTTCACTTCGCAGTACTGAATCCATTTGCAAAAGGCAATAGAGCCCAGCACTGCCACCATTGCAGGCACCACCACACGGACAGCAGTGGCTTGTTTCGAATGCGATTTGTGGTGGTGCTGGGGCCTTTGGATTTCTAAGGCCCAGGGTTACACGCCACACAGCTGTCCATGGCTGTGCTCGGGTGGCCTGGATGCCCAGCTCCCACCTTTTGTGCTGCATCAGCAGCACCATATGCCATCCTTGCATGCTGCATGCACACAATGCAGCTTGTTGCACATTCTCGAGTGCGAGTGCTATCACTTACTCTCAACCTGCCCCTTTGCACCTGCTTTGGTGCTGCAACTTGCAACGCCAGGCTCCCCATTTCGCTGGGGACGCGGCAGCCACTGCCAGTCGCGCATCAGCACCGGCATCGCTGGCGGCTCCACCTGTGAGCGGTCTTGCAGCGAAGTCCGCAGCAGCTGGCGTCATCACTCCCACCATGGACGCCGACCGCCAGGCACCAGCCACTGCCGCTGCGCCAGCGGCACCACCCGCCTCCGACGCTGGTGCACGAGAGCTCGCGCACGTGCCCACACCTTCAGCACCCGTTGTGCCTGGGGCGGTCGACGCAGCAACGGCTGGGATGGCTGGCGCAGCGGGTGCAGGCGCCGTCGGCGGCAGTGTGCAGCTGTCCGCCAGCAGTGATGAGGCGCCGGCGGCGGGAGGCGCCGCCAATGGCGATGCTCTGCTGCCGGACGCCGTGGCGGAAGGGGCGGCGGCAGCAGAGGAAGGGGCGGCAGGTGCGGAGGGTAGCAGTGCGGCCGCCGCAGCCAGCAAGGAGGAGGCAGAGGGGGTGGCTGCACCGGCGCGGCTGAGTGCATCAGGTGCTGCTGTGGGGGATGTGAAGGGGGGCAGTGGTGAGGCTGGGCTGCCGCAAGCTCTGGCGCAGGCGGAGGGCAGCAGTGCGGCGGCTGCAGCCAGCAACGAGGAGGCAGGGGAGGCGGCTGCGCCGGCGTGGCTGAGTGCACCAGGTGCTGCCGTGGAGGTTGTGATGGGGGGCAGCGATGAGGCTGCGCTGCCAGACGCTCTGGCGCTGGTGGTGGTGGTGGCGGGCAGGGGGACAGCGGTGCTGCAGCTGCCGCCGCCAGCAACAACGAGGCAGAGGAGGCGGCTTTGCCCGGCGCGGCTGAGTGCATCAGGCGTTGCCGTGGAGGATGTGATGGGGGGTAGCGATGAGGCTGCGCTGCCGGACGCCCTGACGCCGGTGGTGGTGGTGGCAGAGGGGGTGAGAGGTGCCGACGGCGGCACCACTTTGCCCATTTCCGACGCCACGGCGTTCACGAACAAGGTGGACACCAACAAGGCGGAGGAGGCGGCTGCACGGGCATGGCTCACTGCGCCTGCAGAGGAGCAGCTCGTGACCCGCAGCGAGCGGCCGGCGCCGGCAGTCAGCCCAGCAGCGAGCGCAGACGGCGAGCGAGCGGCACCGGCGGCCGTGCCTTCTAGGCAGGAGGGAGAAGCGCCGGCAGCGGCAGGCGACAGCCAGGCGCGGCTCGCGCTGCACAGGGCGCTGGAACCGGTGGCGGCACTGGCGGACCTGTCCGCAGTGCGCCTTCTGCCTGCTGCTGCCACGGCCGCTGCGTCCGCTGCTGCCGCTCCCGCTGCTGCGGTTGTGGCAGCTTGGAAGCGCGAGCGGGACGCAGCGCATGCAACAGGCGGTGGCGACACTACGCTGCCAAACGCTATCGCACAGGCAGCGGGGGTAGCAGAGGAGGGGGCGGGCGGCGAGGGTCGCACTGGGACAGTATTTGCCACACCGCTTGGCGGCGGCAGTGACGGCGCGTCTGCACCACTAGGAGCGGTGCAGCTAGAGGGTGCGGTGGCGTCGAACATGGGGGCGCTGGCGGTGACGCTGCACAGCCACCAGTGGTTGCCGCGTGCGGCGGTGTGGTGCCAGGGGCGCGGTGTGGCGCCGGCGCACGTGCTGCAGAGCACCGCAAATACCGCCATTGCGCACGCGACAGGGGCAGTGGCGCAGGGGGGAGACGGCAACGGCAGCGCGTCGACGGCGTCCACGGTCATGGCCTCCTGCGATAACGCAGATGACACAAGGGAGGGGGAGGCGCGGGCGGAGCTCAGCGGGCCGGCTGCCCTCGTCGCGGACACGCGGGCGGTGACCCACGGGGAGCGGGCGGCGCCAGCGGTCAACCCAGCAGGAAACGCGGCTGCCGAGGCAGCGGCGGCTGTGGCTGCACCTCTTGCGGAGGGCGAAGAACTGCCGGCGGAGGCCTTGGACAGCTCTGCGTGGCAGGGGATGCAGGGGAGGGTGGCGGACTGCTCGGTGTTGCCCCTGCCTCCTGCCGCTGTTGCCACGGTTGCGGCTGGACGGCTGACAACTGGGAAGCACAATAGCCCCTCTTACCTATGCCGCCAGCAGAAGCGGAAAGCCAAGGCAAGGGCATGCGCAGAGCAGGGTGGCGCGGTGGCAGCGTCTGGCGCGGCAGTCAGCGGCGCCACCGACGCCTGCGCGCAGCCACACAGCTCCGCCAGCCAGGCACCACCACCCGACACCGTCACCATCCAGGTGCACACGTGCGCTGCCGAGCAGGCACCACCATCCGCCGCCGCCAACGCCACCGGCGCTGGCGCCGAACTGCACGGCGACGGCGACCACACTGCCTCACCCCCACCAGAAGCGGTCCAGCTGGAGGGCGGGGTGGCGTGCGATGGCGGGGCGCTGGCGGCAACTGGGGTCTGGAGTGGGCGGCTGCCATGCGCGGATGAGGGGTGCCGAAAGCGGGAGGCAGCGCCTGCTCTGGCGGCGGCGGCGCCTGCCGTCACGGACGCCAAGTACTTCCGCACGCGCCTGTGCTCGTACTGGGAAGACAGTAAGGTGGGTGGGGGCAAGGGCGGGGGGGGGGTGTCGTCACGCTGTGGCCGGGCGTGCCGCCGCCGCGAGCGCAGGGGTTGCGGGCTTTTGCACGCTGTCAGCACAGGGCAACGTTGCGTGTTTGAGCGGACGGTGCGGATGCGCACTGCTTGGGGCACGCGCTGGTTTGCCAGTAGCGAAGCAGAGAAGTGACGCATCACTGGTTTCATGCGCATGAGGTGCAGACACGCCGCCCCAGCAATAGCGCACGTGTTGCGCACGCACCTGCGCTATCATCCCTCACCCAATCAGGCAACGCCCCATGCCCTACACACCCTGACACGTGCGCATTCACAACCTTACCCCGCCCCCCACCCCAAAAAACGCCCCCTTGCCCCCGCCACCAACGCTGACGCCCAGGGCCAGCGGTGCCCCAACGAGCGCTGTGAGTTCGCGCATGGCCCCTTGGAGCTGCGCATCGTGCCAGCCAAGGCCGACCGCTGGGGCAAGCGCCCGCACGCCGCCGCCGCCACCGACTCTGGTAACCTCAACACACACTCCGGCGTTATGGACCACGTGGGAGCGGCTCGCCGCATGCAGATCGTAGCTTACAAAAAATCACGGCAGCACGGCACAGGGGTGGCGGAGGATGGTGCGGGTGGAGGCGGCGGGCGTGCAGCGCGGGGCAGCGGCGGCAGTGACTCCCAACGGCGGCGGAAGCGGCGGCAACAGGCCAAGAGCAGCGTCGGCGGCAGCGCCAGGGCTAGTGGCGGCTCTGGCGGTGGTGACACCGGCGCCGGTGCGTAGCTGCCGTGTGAGGTAGGGAGTCCAGGCGGCGGCATGTCCTACGGCGGGGCGGCCTGGCCACACGGACGCTCCGCACGCCTGTCGACCTAGCTCGGTGTGCTGCGCTGCCGCTGTCGCTGTGTGCGGTCAGGGGTTGGGCATGCCGCAGGCTGCGGCGGCTCGGGCACTGCAGGGGGGACATGTACAAGGAAGTGCAAGAGCCCGATGGCACCGCTGCCGCGGGTGCTAGTAGATACTTCAGAAGTATTGTGGACTGGCGCGGTGAACGGCGGCATGCACACGGGGCATGGCAACTCAAAGGCACTGCCAGCAGCTGCAGTGGGTGCAGGTGCACCAGCCCTGCAGCTGCGGGCACCGTAGCTCAGCTTGCACAGCAGCGCCAGGGCTCCGCCGCTAGCGCGGTTGCCTCCGCCCCACCAGCAGGTGACACTAGTAGCTGGTACCGCTACGTCAGCTTGTGGGCTTTCTGTGTGGCTTACCAAAGCTCGGTTCCTGTGTACACGTGGCTTGCAGCCGTGGGGGCCTGCAGCTGGTACTTAGGAAATATTTTGTGCCTGTAGGCATGGCAGCGCCCACAGTGGTGGTGGTGTGTTCCTTTGCACAGCAGATCATGTTTGGTTTTAGGCAGCGCACCGGCTGTTGGTGGTGTGACAGTCTCCCTTGGCTTGTAAGGCCGTACTTGCCGTGCATTTACTTGGTGACACATTGGCGATGATGTGGGGTAAAGCAAATTTTCGATGTCCAAAGTGCGCACCGAGGCATCGCTGGCGCCGCTGCTGCCTGGTGCCTTGCGCAATTGCCTGGCACGCGTTTTGCTGCTGTTGAGTGTCATAGTAGCATGCCAGCGCCACGCGGCCAGCGCAGCACACACTTGTCACCGGCATGTCATGACGGCATGCAGCACGCATGTGCGCCCATGCCCATTCCCACATGTGTGCACTCAATTTCAATACAGAGGCAATCACAGGTGACAATGCCAGCAACCACGGTCGACGCAGGGACCGATGTGGCCCGGTTGTATGTCTGGTTGGTACACTGCTTTGCATGTACATGTCGTCAAGTCCTTTTGTTAAGCGTACCCCTGCATGCGACACGACTTCAGGGGGCAGCGACGCAAGCGTGGCTACAGCCCAGTTTGTGGAGCTAGCGCCACTATTCCAACGCCGCTGTCCCAATACCACTGTGTGCGCTCGCGGCGTCTGAGGCAGCTGCTGCCCAGCATGCAGCCCGTTCATAATAGGCGTTACACGCGGGCGCAGCGCAACACTGCCTAAACCAACCACACTGCCGCCAACGCACCGCACTATCGCGGGCACACATTCACGCACGCCTTAAGCATCCCATGAACCAACCGCAGAACCGCTAACACCACACTGTGCGGGCACACAGTAACGCCCCCTTAAGCATCCCGTGTCAGGCTGAACGCCCTCGGTGCCTCAAACCAATGTGCAACCCAAGCTGCTGTCATGGCCCAGCCACAGCGGCAGCGGCGGCGCGTGTGTGCATGCGCAGGCTGGGTTCGCCCCGCTCCTCCTGGGCCGGCCAGTCCTCAAAGTGGTATTGCAGCTGTCATGACCCAGCCACAGCGGCAGCAGCGGCGGCGGCAGCGGCGGCGCGTGTGTGCATGCGCAGGCTGGGGTCGCCGCGCTCGTCCTGGGCCGGCCAGTCCTCAAAGTGGTACTGCAGCGTGACGACGCGCGCTCCCGCCGCGCACAGCCGCTCCGCCAGCGGCCGCAGCCTCACCAGGAGCGTCGGGTACACATAGAGGTACACCACGCTGGCGGCCGTGCGCTGAGCAGCCTCCGCCGCAGTTGAGGTTGTGAGGTCCTGCGCGTGGGGTTGCGCGAAAACGTATACATCCAAGCAAGCCATATACGCCGTATACGGAACGTATATACTTTGACGTGTACAGCGTATATGGCAAACACTTCGAAAACGTGAAAACGACAGTGATACGAAGAGGGCTTGGCAGGCGCACGGGTACTGTCTGGTGCTCTTGCACGGTGGCGGGCCCAGCATAGCAAGGCCATTGCACATGCTTTGGCAGAAAAAAGCGCCTATAGACGTCTTCGTGCAACCCTACCTGCGCGTGCCAGCTCAGCAGGTGCCCAACGCCTTCCGCGGCCGCCATGGCGGCGGCGCGCGCGATGCACGGCGCGCTGATGTCCACGCCTATGCCGCGGCAGCCACGCAGCAGGGCCGCCGCGACCAGCACGCGCCCGTCGCCGCAGCCAATGTCGAGAATCAGGTCTTGCGCGCTGATCTGGGGGGGGGAGGAAGGGGCGGATAGGGGGACGCAGGGGGGTAGAGGGGGGGGGGGCGGTGCTGGCGCTGCAGTAGGGTTGCGCGAAAACGTATACGGGCGTTTTTTTCTTCTCAAATCATGTGATGTGACTGACTAAGCTGGGCCAACCAGCATGCTAGAGCACCAGGTATTAGCCACACACGCCTGAGCCGCGCTGTTACCATCACTACTTTTTGAAGACATTAGCCATATACGCTGCATATACTTTATGTATACGGCGCACTTGAAGTATATGGCTTGCTCATATACGTTTTTGCGCGATCCTACGCTGCGGTGGTCATTTTTGGCGCGCAGACGCAGTTGGTGTTGCTGTAGAGTGACAGGCGTTGCCTGTGTCAGTTTGGAAGTTGGCATGGGTGGTGTCTGTGGCCTGGTGCCGTGTTGGTGAGGCTGTGTTGGTGGTACAGGTTGTGTGGTATTGTAACCCACCGCAGCTGGCGTGTGCTACAGAGTGCATGCATGGTGCTCGCACCACCTCAGCCGATGAGACAGTCGAGGAGACGGCAGACAAAGACATGGGGGGAGTCCACCTGCGCTGATGGTGCGGCTGCAACTGCCTGCAACGCACAACACCACATAATACACCGCACTGTGCATGTGCACTTGGTACCACATTCAATGCACTAGTTTATGTTGTACTTCTGAAGTACTTCGAAGTATACTTCTGAAGTATTTCGTTTACTTCAAGTGAAGTGCGTTGCATGCACTTGAAGTTGGTGCAGCAACTGTTGACTGCTGTTGTTGCCGCAGTAGCACTGCACTGCTGTTGCCCACCTTTGCGAAGTCCAGGAATGCCACGATATCAGTGTCACTGCTGGGCAGGAACGGGCTGAGCACTGTGCTGGGGGCGGACTCGTCCAGAGCCCTCTCGATGGCATCGTCTAGGTGGCTGTCCTGCGTGTGACACGCTGTGCCGACGAGCAAGGCACCGAGGGTTCACGCAAATCCGCAAGCGCAAGCCAGGCAGGCTACAAAGTGGCAGAAAGGTGAATCAGTTACACTGTGCTGTCACTACTGCTAAAAATATGTTGTGGCCATCGCTTTTCCCCTTCAGCTTGCGCACCTCGAGCTTCTGGCACGAGTCTGCGTACTTCAACTGCAGTCTCGCTGCCTCGTCCTCCTCCTGCTGCCTCGCCGACAGTGGCTCTGCTGCTGCTGCATCTGCTTCTGCTGCTGGCGCAGCGGCTGCCCCTGCTCCCTCGTGCTCCGCACCAGGCATCGCATATGCACTTTGTTGCTTGTGTGTGTGTGTGTGTGTGCGTTTTTGTGTGTGCTTTGCGAAGACCGGTCGCTTCCGGGTGTTTCGCCTTTCCACTGCTGGAACTGTGGGCCAAGTGCCAGGGCAGGCTTGACTTGCAAGCAGCGACAGCTGGGCATCGGAAGGCGGCGCACCCCATCAAAGGCGCAGACAGTCTCCCCATCCCGCGGACAGTCTCCCCATCCCGCGCACCAGCGCGCCGCCCCCGGCGCGGTAGCGGGCTGTTTGGCGGCTGCCCTGAGCTGTGAGCCAGCTCAAGCGCTTCTTTTCCCTACACGTCGGTCGTCCTTGTGGCGGCGCCGGCCTCACTCGGGCGCCGCCGCCATGGACAACGCCACAGTTGGCATGCTCGAACCCCTGGCCCTGCCGCCCCCCGCCTTCGCCTGCCGTGATCCCGTCCCGTACGGATATCCAACCCCCCTCCTCGAGGAGCAGATGCCCCAGCAGCAACTTCTATGCATGCATTGTGGCGATGCAACGGATAAGACGTGCCTGCTGCCCCCGTGCTGCAACTGTGGCTACCAGGTGGGTACTGGACACCCAAAATGTGCGGTGTCAGCCGGGGCGCCCCCCTCCCCCATCGCCGGCCGTGCTCGCCACTGCAGCACCTCCAGATCCGCTTCGCTGCGACCCATTTTCCTGCAGCTAATGTCAACTGCAACAACCGTGCCTCTGTTGCGCACCCCACGGGCAACGGATTGCTTGCCGCACACCAGCTGCTGCTACCGCCGCCAGCGCACCAAAACACCCAGCCTCGCACCACCGCGCACTCCTCTCTCTCCTCTGCGAGCCTGGCTGATCACCCCACCTCTCTCCGCCGCCGCTGTCCCGTCACACACACTTCGTGAGATGCAGGCCTGCACCTGGTGCTGGCAGAACATCGGCGCTTCCCTGGGGGGGGCCTGCCCAGGCTGCCAGCCCCGCAGGCAGCCGCAGACGCAGCACCAGGGGCGGGGCGCGGGCTACGGCGGCAGCTACAGCAGCGGTGCCCTGCTGGGGCCGAGACGCACCCGGCGAGCCAGCGACGACTTCGATCCCCGCCACACCCATGCCCTCTCCGCGGACACGACGCCCTACCCTCGCTCCTTCGGCTCCGAGCCGGGCAGCTACTTCGGCGTTTCGCCGCGCCAGCAGCAGCCGGGGCGCCGCGGCAGCACCGGCGGCGCCATCGTGCCTAGCCGCAGCCTCTCTGCGAGCTGCATTGTGGGGGTGGGCGGGGGCGGCGGGGGGGGGGGAGCGGGGGGCACGGGGGTGCGTCGGCGCGGCCTGCAGCACCTGAGAATCATCCAGAGGAACCTCATGTACGTGATTGGGCTGAGCCCGACCATCACGGCCAGCGAGGCCGCGTCGCCGCCGTACTTTGGGCAGTACGGGCGCATAGCCAAGGTGAGCCCCGCCCAGAGGTGCCAGGTCGCCTGCGGCGGCGGTGGCGTGTTGGCTGTGAGGGCTTCCAGACATGCGTGCGCTGGGCTAGTGCGTGCCTCAGCCAGCTTGCATGGGCTGGCGTTAATGGCTGGAATTTTGGTTTGTGAGGTGTTGACGTGTCCAGGGGGCTGGCAGTCGCAAGAGTGCCAGGTGGGGCTCCTGGCAGTGGCGGAGCGTGTAAGGTTCTGGCAGTGTTCGACTTTGTCGGTCGCGCTGCGAGGTGCTTTGCAGTCAGTGCCGCTCACGCAAGGGCACGGTAATTTTACTCATGTGGGTCTATGCTACCACAATTTGATGAGGAAGCGAAGGGCAGGCACGTCGCGAAGGCGCACATGGGCGAGTGGACATCAGTGATTACTGAGTTGTGGAGTTCAGGTGTCACAAGTGCCAGTATTTTTTCTTGGTATGGCACAATGGAGACAGGAAGTCTTGTGGATGCTGCGGATATTTGCATGTTGGTGGGGCGGCTGGCTGCAAGACACTTGGTTACAGCACAGGAAGGGGCATCGCGGTTGATAGCCTGTAACGCTTGTTTCGCATCAGTTGGCTGTACACATGGTGGGCAGCAGTGCATGACTCCTTTCTTTGTGTGTGCATATTTAGTGCATTTTGTACTACGTAGTATATGCTTGGTACATTGTACATTGTACATATCGAGCCGCAAGTATTGTGCGTGAGCAGGCTACATGCGGTCCGCCCCGACGGGACAGGTAGTGCAGGCGGCAGCATGCATGCGTCAAGCGCACATTGCACCACCACGTGACCATGTGCTCAGCAGGACACACGTTGCCGTGCCTGTGCAAATCTGCCAAGCTGCAGTGCTGTTGCGACCACCGCTGACCACATGGTCGATGACCGCATAGTCAGTGACCACATGGTCGATGACCGCATGGTCAGTGACCACATGGTCAGTGGCCGTCGCAACAGCACTGCAGCTTTGCAGATCTGCAGAGGCACAGCAAAGTGCTTCCTGCTCAGCACATGGCCATGTGGTGGTGATGGTGGGGCTCTCTCGTGCTTGGAGCTTGAGTGTGCATGGGCAGCCCGCATGGACATCTGCTACCGTAGGTGGCGACCACTGCGTAAAGGACCATGCTGGCGGTGGCAAATTCTGCTCAGCCTGCCACCGCTGATAAGGCGCGATGGCCCAGCCATCATTGCTCATCACAACTGACGCTGCCATTGACTGGCAAGCAAAGTGAGGGCATTAATGCGTGCCTCTTTTTTTCTACAAGTGGGAGCCTACCCAATGTGTGCCCTATGCATGTTGGACATGCTGCAGAATAGAACAATGCCTGCGCTGCTGCCAACTTGTGTATGTGCGTGTGTGTGTGTGTGTGTCCCAGATTGTGGTGAACCACCACCATGGCGTCAGCGACGACGACCCGCGCCACGGCAGCGCCAGCGCCTACGTCACCTTTGTGCACAAGGTACGTCACCATTGTGCACAAGGCAAGGGCAGCCCGCACACGCGCACGTTGCACCACATTGCGCGCGCGTGCCCTGCCGTCATCAGTGATGCGCCACAGCATGGACTCTGTATAGCGCATCTACGTATGGCGTGAAAAGCATTCATGCGCACATACTGATAAATACACCATGCCTGCCGTATATCGTGTTCTTGGGCACAGAATAAGCTATGTTTGTTGAGTGCATCAGATACGCTATCCCCCCTGAGTGTAACTACTTATCATACTACTACTGTAGTACCTGATCTTTCTGTTTCTTTGGTTGGAAGCAGGCATTCCTTCTGGCTTGCGCCGCTGTCCACGAAATGCGTGCGGCGCGTGCAAAAAGTCTGTGCGCGACCATCGCATGTCTGCACACCGCGTGGGGCGCTCCCATGCTCGTGACGCCATCGCTGCCACCGCTGATATTTCGGAGTGCAATCACCCACGTGCACACCCACACCTCGTCCTATAGAACTGCAAAAGCAAACCTAACCCGAAACCTGCCTACATAGTGGTAGCACACATGAAATCCATTCAAAGTAGGTGTAAGCAGTGGGTGTCCGCAATCCCGGATATGACTGCTGCTGGCGCCCTTCCACAATTGCATGCACACATGGTCATATGGCGGTGCTGCTGGTGACGTTGCTGCTGCTGAGCACACACCCCTCTGCTGCTGAGCACACATGCCGCTTCATGCTGCTGAGCACAGGCCACCCCTCCCTGCCCTGCGCTGAGCACACCCGCAGGAGGACGCCTGGAGCGCCATCAAGGCGGTTGACGGCTTCTGGCTGGAGGGGCGCCACGTGCGCGCGAGCTTCGGCACCACCAAGTACTGCAACTCCTTCCTGCGCGGCATTGCGTGCAACAACGCCGACTGCCTGTACCTGCACGAGTACGGCGACGAGCGGGACGTGTTCACCAAGGAAGAGATACAGGTGTGTATGTGCTCAGCAGAACTTTGTGCCGTGGGGGGCAGCAGCTGCCGCTGCCGCGTGATGCAGTGCTCGAAAGTAGCGGGCGGCATTTGTGGCAGGCAGCAGTCCTCCGTGTGGTGCTCGGCACCTGCTGTCAGAGACGGCATTGCATGGCAGCAGTGCCCAGCAGTTGCGGTGCACAGTGGTGCTCAAACAGCAGATGTTGTCACAGGCAGTGGTGCTCGGCAGCAGCGCTGAGCAGCGGCAGTGCTCAGCAGCATGGGGCAGTGCTCAGCAGCAGCGGCAGTGCTCAACAGCAGCGGCAGTGCTCAGCAGCAGCGGCAGTGCTCAGCAGCAGCGACAGCGTTCAGCAGCAGCGCCAGTGTTCAGCAGCAGCGCCAGTGCTCAGCAGCAGCGACAGCGTTCAGCAGCAGCGCCAGTGCTCAGCAGGAGTGACAGCGGTCAGCAGCAGCGACAGCACTGAGCAGCAGCGGCTGTGCCCACAGGACGGAAAGGAAGTGCAGCAGGGCGACTGGAGCAGCGAAACAGGAGCAGTGTTAATTGGCATGTATCGTTATAATAACACTGTGCAGTTTGCCAGAGAGCAGCAGTTGTAAACATATGTGCAGCTTTCGGCGTAGCTGGCAACCAACTTTTGACAACCTCTGCACCGCAGTGCCGTTTGTGACTACTGCATTGGCACTGGTGGCATGGCACGTGACGAACAGCCACTGCTCATACTCTCACTGTGGCATACACCCACATGCCAGTTGCGCACCCACCTCCACCACACACACACCACCATCCCC
>JAULBY010089420.1:17860-29734 GCA_032358315.1 Ophiocytium majus
GGCCCGACCCTGGCGCAGAGCAGGATAGACATCACACTGCGGGGACCCGAGGTGTGTGCCCATTGTCCCCCCACCCCCCCCCCCCCCCCTCCCCCCCCCCCGCTGCCGCCACCACACCACCCCGCTCCACCACAGGCCGGCCTGGCGCGCCACGGCAGCAGCTTTGCCTTTCGCGACGACGGCGGCGGCCGCTCCTTTGACCGTCCCTCCGGCAGCGGCACCCCTGCGCTCCGCCCCATTCTCCCCCCCCCTGCCCCCCCCCTGGACCCCCGCTGGTCCCCCCAGCAATCCCCCCACCTGCTCGCGCGCAGGCACAGTTCCGTGGACTGGAGCCCGCGCTCCGCGGCGCTGAACGTTCCGCTGAACGTTCCGGGAACAGTCCACGAAGATGCAGAGCAGCTAGTGGCGGAGGGAATGGCGCGGCTCGCGCTGCACCCCGGCGCCGCCGCCGCCGCCGCACGGCAGGCACAGCACTTGGCGGCTCGCAAGCTCAGCGGAGCGTCAGACGCCGCCCCTACCCCCTCCACGCGAAGCGCGAGCGACGCCAGCAGCGTCGCGGCCACCGCCGGTGGTGGTGGCGGGGGGGAGGCGGCGGCACGGCGCAGGGGCCACAGCGAGGGCGACAGCGGCGCCGGCGGCGGCGGCGGGGGCGGGCAGGCGCCTTCGCTGGGAGACATGGCTGCGGTGGCATTTGTCACGGCGGCGAGCGGCGGCGGCGACGGCCTGTCAGGTGCGGCTGGCTGGCCCGGCTCTCGCTGTGCTGTTGGGTGCGCCGTGCCTGCTGGTTTGTGTGACTGTTGGGGTGGCAGACACCAGTTGGAGGTCTGGGCGGGTAGGGCAGCAGTTTAACGGGGAGTTGTGGGCCATGTGTAATGACAGGCCGGCATCCACAAGTGCTTGCGCTGATCGCCAGCCGCCGGCACTTTTCCGCACCCCCACCCTCACTCCATTAACCCCCCCTCACCCCCCCCCCCTCCCCCCTCCCCTCTCCGCACTCACAGGCCTGTCAGCTATATGGAGCACTCCCACCGACTCCTGGGCGCCCTCCGCCAGCCCCCGCACCCCCTCCATGCCCCCCTCCCACTCCCCGCCCGGCTCCGCCCCGCCGCACGCGCTTTCCACCTCCGCGCCGGCTGTTGACCCCTCGCCCCTCGTGGGGTACCGCTCGTGGGCTGCTCAGCAGCACATGCAGCAGCAGATGCAGCAGCAGCCGGTGCCGACGCGCCCCCACCGCAGCCACAGCTGGTGCGGGGAGGAGTTGCTGGGGGGGTGTGCGGCGGCGGGGCGGCTGCCGCCGCCGCACCCGCACCGCGCGGCGTCGTTCCACGTGGGCAGCGGCGCTGGGCCGCTGGTGCACCAGGGGTGTGCTCAGCAGCAGCAGGGGCAGGGCGGGTATGCTCAGCAGCAGCAAGGGCAGCACCAGGGGGGGTATGCTCAGCAGCAGCAGCAGGGGGGGTCGCAGGGGGGCTATGCTCAGCAGCAGCAGGACCAGGGGGGGTATGCTCAGCAGCATCAGGTCCAGGGGGGCTATGCTCAGCAGCAGCAGGAGCAGCATGGGGGCTATGGCATGGGCGGGCCGTATGGCGGTGACGGCGGCAGCGGCGGCGGCGAAGGGGTGCCGTTTGCGGTGATGCAGTACCGGGCGGCGCTGCAGGCGCAGGGGCTGGTGGACGAGAGCGCGGTGCGCAGAGGCAGCATGTCCTATGACGCGCAGGTGAGGCGACATTTCCGCCCGTGGCATGCCATCCATGTGAGGTGTCGGCGCGGAGCTGTGAGTGCAGCCGTCAAGTGCTGAGCAGGCGCATGGTGGTGTGCGCGGTGCGCAAGTGTGCTGCTGCTCTGTAGTCACCCCTTGCGGGGACATGTGACAGGGGCTGGTTTTGGGTACGTGCAACCCAGCCCGATTTGTGCTGTCTTACTGAAGCACCTACTAGACCAGCATGAGTATGGTTCACTGCAGACCTAGGCTAACCCAGCGTGCATGCATAGGGAATGGCGCGCGTGCATTGCACACCAACCCAATCGGTGCTGCACAGCGCCGCATCAGCGCCACCACACACTGGCCTGGCAGCATACATTCTGTCGCCATGTCATGCCACGCACCCACTAATGACACAAGCATGGGCGTGTCGGCACTTTGCGTGTGCACAGGACGGCACGCCACACATGAGCCATGTGCCACGGCAGCAGTCCCCTCTGGCCTACGCGCCCTTCAGCAACCCGGACGTTGACGACGGCACGGGGGGGCACCGCGGCGCTCCCTGGGTGTGTGTCTGTCCTCCTCTGCATGTGTCGGTTAGGCCTGGGACATGCGGCAGTGTGCGCGCAAGTCACACAACGAATGCACACTGCTGAAGTCGGACATGTGCATGGCATTCGCTGGGGCATGCGCAAGCGTGCGCGCCAGTCAGCGGCATTAGCACCACGCTGTTGAAGTCGCGAACGTGCACGACATTCGCTACCATGCACAGCGACGGCTCACAACCCTCCAACACAAGTGGAAAGTGCCATGACTGCAGCTGATGCACATGTATGCTGCTGCCGCTGCTGTTTGGACACGCCACCCGCCTGACCCTCCGCCCCGCCCGCTGCCATCCACTGTCTTACAGGCCTTCACCAAGGGCCCGCAGCAGCAGCCTCAGGACAGCGGCGCCGAGCACACCAGCGCACTCCGCGTCTGAGCAAACGCGCCCACCCACCCACCCCTTCATGCGCAGCTGCCACTGGTGGTGAAACACAAGTCGGCGCCGCCGCCGCCGCCGCCGCCTCGCACCGTCAGTGCGTGCTGCATATGTTGCAGCCGCCGGTGCTGGTGCCAGGGTCACACCCCACCGCCCCCGCACACGCGCGCTTTTGCACCGTGACCGCCACTGTGGGCACCGCTGGCGCTGCCGGCGCCGGCAGCCGGGAGAGAGTGCCGCCGGCCGGCTCAGTCGCCACACAGTGCGGTAGACCTCAAGGTTTGCGGGGCCGTGCTGCGCTGCACTTTGGCGCACACGGCCCATGCGCGCGCGCACATGACAAGCACACCACAGAAAGGCGGTGGCCGCCACTTTCGCGGCCGCCGCCTAGCCCAAGCGGGCACACACACGTCAACTGCCCAACAACACGTCTTTTAACGCTTGGGGGAGGGGGGAGGGGAGGGGGGGGGGGGGGCACTTAAGTGGCAGCCACAATGCACATTCACAGGCACTCCCCCCCTGCGTACCCCACCCTGCTCTCATACACATGTATAGTTTGCTGTGCCGCCATGCCGGCGGGCACTGGTGGCGAGCCATTACCCTGCAACCCAGTCAAAAGCGCCCTTCTGCTCACTGCGTCGCTGCGGCAGCGGCGGCGGCGGCGCACGCTTGGGTCTGTCGCAGGGGCCTGTTTACCTTTAGCGCGCGCGGTTTTGGGGCGGGCACACGCGGAGACAGCAGCCTCCCCACCGCACGCGCCGGCCTGTGTGCCCACTGTTTGTGCGCTTGTCTGTTGAGGGGGGCAACTAGCGTAAGCCCAGCCGTGTAGATAGGGGCGGCAGGCAGGCAGGGGCGGTGTGGGGGGCGGGGCGGCGGCGCCAGCGTGGCGTGCCGCTTTGTCTCGAAAGTGCTGCTGCCGAGGTGGGTGCCTGCCTGCTCTTGTGACTAACCATTGCTACGTAGGGAGCGCCCTCTCACGATCATTTGCTGTGCGGTAAATACAACGTGTACCATTTGCGCTCGCAATGCCGTTTGTAACACCGGGTGTGGGGCAGCGCCCTGTGCGTTGCTGCAGCGTTTGTCGCGCTGTGCATGCCGGACCTTGTGCACGTGAGCAACGCAGACCAGTGGGCATGTATACTTGCGCTCCAGACGCATACCATTGGTCATGGCGCACATGCATTGTCACTGACGCGCCTGACGTGGCAAGAACGTACCAGGTGTGCCAGGTGTGGGGGGCAAGCGGGGCTCCCTAACCCTTGAACACCTACTAGTAGTGAACGCTGTGCTTGTGTCTATGCAGGCACAGGCGGCATGCAGCAGGCATAACAGGCAGTGGGTGCAGAGATGGCAGGCAGCGCAGGGCATGGCACACACACGCATACCCGCAAAAAAACGCAGCTTGGTGGCGGCAAATCTATATTTTATGTCATGTACATTGTGTAATGCCGCTCGTGTCAAGTTGGTCGCGCATTTTTCCAGTCGCGCACATATGCACAGAGCTTTCCGACCCAAACCCTAAGTTTCATACACATGGTTTGTTAATTCTAAGTGCCGCTGCCCGCGCCATGTGCGGCTGCACAGCGAGTCCGATGTGAATGCATCTCCTCGAATGCACTTCAATTGCGTTGGCAAGCGTCCGCGAGCACTAACCACTTTCTAAGCAAGCATGTAGTTTTGTGCCTGTGGAAGTAAGTACAGTATGTACCTGTGATGCTGCGTTGCTATCCATACCGCGCACGCTGCAGCCTCCGTTCGGCTGTTCTCCAGTTTGCTCTCAGCGGTCCGGACTGGCCCACGTGTTGCTGCACACACTGCTACTGCCACCACACTGTGCACTGCTGCCTGCTATGGCGCCGGTCCTACCCATTCCCCAAAGCGAAACTAGTTAATGCTACCGTAATAGATCTGCCTCAGCTAGCCACAAATTAAGTACATGGCGTTATTTACACTACAGAGATTGAAGAACTGCCTAATTTCAGGCAGGCACCATGGTGCCCAGCGCCATGGCACTGTGATGTGCAAGCTGGGCACCCCCTGTGTTTACGTGCCCAAACAACACGCGCACCACGGCATGTCTCGCTCTTTTTATGGCAATGCCGTTGACCAGTGGTTGACATCACGGTACCCTGATCCCTGCACAGCGGGCACAGCACAGCAGGACAGGACACAGGCAAGAGAGCTCAGGCAAGACACGTACGTGCACTTGAAAGTACTTTAGCGCTGATGCTGTGCACGCGCCTGTGCTGTCACTTGTTGCTTTGCACTGCATGCACACAGTGCTGGCAGTGGCGTGTCGGGAGCAAGCAGGGTGCTGCTACAGCAGTAACATGCATGAGCAACAGAGCTGATGAACGTGTGTACTGTAGCTGGCTTGGCATACAGCTCTCCTGACAGCCTAGCTGGCCGCGCAATGGAGAAACGGACACATCGACAGTTGAGCGTGCAGGTGTGTGCGACCAGGCACATGGTTTGCATACCATAACTCAGCAACACAAACATGTTGGGCTACATGCTCTAGCTGATGCGCACGCGACCACATGTCTCTCCGACCATGATGCAGACCTCACCATTGTACCACTGTAATGCATGCCCTCACAGCTTGCTCTGGATGCTCCGCATCTGCGCCAGCCGCTCCTCGAAATCAAAATCACTGCGATGCACACACAGCAGCAGCAGCAGCGCATGCATGAGGTAGGGACTCCAGACGGCGGTATATCCTATGGCGGGCATGCATGCACGTCGGTCAAAGGAATGTTACTGGGGCGTTGGATGCTGTGAAGTAGGTGGCTATGCATCCACAGCAGGCGCCTGTCTCACATTAGGGCATAGGGCATGGCGTATGCTGCGCGCGCGTTGCTAGCCCGTAATCCGTGCCTGTGTACTGCAATGCACTGCACAAGGTGGCATCATGGCTACTGAGACCTGACGCGGGGGCACACAGTGGTGCACAATACCAACGGCGGTGACAGTGTCAGGGACTGGTGAGCTTTAGTATACTACGTAGTACTTACCAGTGGCAGATGCAGTTGATGTGGTTGCAGCCGTCCCCCTTGACGATGTGTATGCCGCACTCCGGGCACGTAACGATGTCGCCGTCGTCAAACCGCTCCTGCAACGCGCAGCACCGGACAAGCATCTCGTTGGTGGGTGTAAACATCGATTGTGCGCGCTGGTCACGTGCAGGTGCTGCAGTGTGCAGGCGCATGTGCAGCGAACGGGGGTGCGCACCTACCACTCTCACGCTGCCATGGTAGAGTTCACACACTGTGGCTCTCATCATACTTGCCGGTGCATGCATGGAACTGCGTTTGCAAGCCCCATGATCGCAGACCATGAAACTTGTGCACCAATGGCATGCACACGTTGCACGTCACTGTTTTGGTGCCATGCAGGGCGGTCAATAGCCACGGCATTCCTAGGCGCCTTCAAGCTAGGTCAGCAGCGCTTCCGTCACTTAGTTGCCAGCGTGGGGCCTAGGATACGGTACAGATACCCCCACATTTGTACCACAGGTAGTACCGGTGCTTCGTAAAGTAGTGTGCACATATCTGTACCGAGAAACCCTTGGAAGCCATGAGGTTCGTCAATCACTAGTGCACAATGCACCAGGTGTACTGCTCATTGGTATAGCCATACTAGAAGTACTTTACATACGGAGTAGTTTAGTTTGTGCTGTGCTACTTCGTACTTATGACGCGAGCGTCTGCTGCCGCACTGACCTGGTTGTCCTCACACGTCACCGCCAGGTGCCACTCCTCAGTACGGCAGACAAAGCAGTGCGGGGTGGAGCAGCACGGCGTGAGCACGTACGGGTGGAGGCGCAAGAAACATGCGTGCAGCGTGGCCCGGCGCTCCCTGCAGTGGCACACATGCGAAGCAACAGTGGAGGGAATCCGATGTTAGAGCTTAGTCAATGACCATGGCATGGGTGTGCACTATCCCACCTGCTGCACAAGCTGCCCTACGGTTGCGCTGGATAATATGCACTTTACATGGAGTGAGTGAGTGCCTTGTCAGCTTACCTTGCCAAGAGGCAGCAGCTGCCGGCTGCAAGCAGTTGCCTAGCCGGATCCGCAGCACCAGGTAAGACTGGCAAGTGGGGCTAGGAGTGGCACATGCACATGACAAGGCCATAATCACAAGGAGCAGCTCATCGTGCTAGGTGCATTTCAGCCACATTCGACACCGTTTAGGGCAGTGTTCACCCCATGCGTACCACCATGTACAGTACATAAAACGACGGTTGTATGCACGCTGATCCACGGGCGATCACATGTGTTAACTGTATGCTGCAAGTGCAAGCCATGGCACGGCTGCGTCGCTTATTTCCGAGACTATGCACTGCGTTGAGTACACAGCAAGCTTGACCATGCTTTTCCCAGTCGCGCATACCATGTGCACAGGGCTTCCCGCGCCCCACGCGGAGTTCAATAACAGTACACAGCAAGTCCCACACCTTGCGGCAGCGCCACCACTCACCAATCATGCACACAGTGAAGAACGTTCCGCATGGCCACGGAAGCGTGCATGTCGCCAGGTGACAGCTGGGCATAATGCACGTTGCTGGCATTGTACTCGCTCCACTCCTCAACGCGGCTGCGCTGGGCAATGTCGTCGTTGGCATAAGCGTGAGACATGCGCGCCAGGAACTCTGCCGCTGTGATCATGTTGGCCTGCAAGCGCCAGGTCGGCAGGGCAGGGGGTGCATGAGGTAGGGACTCCAGACGGCGGTTTATCCTATGGCGGGCCGCCCTGCCCAGTCGGACGCCCCACTCGCCTCTCGACATGCGGTGGTGGTGTGTCAAGGCTGGGGCGCAGCATGCAAGGAGACTATGCTGGCCGCATGGTGCTGTGTCTAGGCAACGCCGCTGCCAGCACCAACCACGTACATGTGTGAGTTGTGTTGATGAAGGCCGCTGCCAGCACCGAGCACGTACGTAATTATTCATGGGGCACGGTATGGGCATCAATCAAAGGCGGCAAGGGTGCACAGAGCTGGCAACTGCTCCCACTTCAACCGCAACTAAGAAAGGTAAGGTGTGATGCAGACACCCACCTCGTATAGGCGCAGGCCCTTGCTGAGGCCGCCCGGCAGTGCATCGCAAAACGCCGTGCTGCCCCGGGCGTACCAGTCACCGGCCATCAGGTACTGCCTGCAAGTGGCATTCACAAAGACGAGGCGGCAGGTACATAGTTTTTAACAGTCAGTACCAGTTGAAAAACCTGCTCCATCGCCAATGCTGCGAACAACGCTGTGGCAGACATGCTTGGTGTCCTTGTGGGCACCTAGGCTGTTGCTGCATACCATGTGCAGGTGATGACTGGGTGCCTGCACAGTTGTCACATTGGCTGTCGCGCTGGCGCATGGTGCGGCTGAGCTGGGAGCGACAGCACTGCACATGTGGTGCGTCATGGCGATCAAAGAGCACAGGTGGCGTGCGACGCAAGGGTGCGACACTAGGGGGCATACCACGTGTATGCGCGTGAATACATACTTCAAGTACATAAATGTATAAATGTACATCATGCTCACGAGTATGATGGGTCAGAGCGTGCACACTTTTCATTACACGCCGTGTAACACATGTAGATCCGGCGTATAAGGTACTTCAAGTAGTATATACTTCAGAAGTATAATTGATTCATGCAGCTCACCGTGTGTGACAGTGTCCACATTGAAGGGACAGCAGAGTCGATGCATACGACCAGAAGCACTGCTGCACCCCGGGCTCCACCAGCGCTGCCCAGACCTGCGCAGCATCGGCGACAGCAGTGGCACAGGATACACGAGTACGTCAAACACCTGCCTCATGTGCCTCTCATGTGTTTGTAGATGAGCAGCAGGAACACGTGCGTCTGGCCATGCTTTGTCTCCGTGTGCAGTCAGGCACACCGAGGTGGAGGCTGTTGCAGCCGCGCATGTGTGCAGGTGAGATGTGCATACAGAGACATGTAATTACAAGCGATGTGGTTGGGTCCGGCGGCTGAGTGCATGGGTGGCGGGTGAGAATGTGCAGCCACAGCAGCCGCGTGAATGAGTGTGAGCACCCGTCCATGGGCGCATAGGAGGGTTGTAGCCCTCACGGTGCAAGAATTTGAAGCTCATGTGGTTGCTGCGACCAGGCTCGCACAAGCGCATCTGCACGCGAGCACAAATGACATGTGCATGCTGCATGAGCATTGCTTACCGGCTCGCGCACGTTCAACGGGCAGAAGGGGTAGCGCATCCGAGGGAAGACGCCATTGTAGGCTCCTGCACAGGCGCATGGTACAGGTCACACGGACGAGAATGGCACACATACAGCGGCGGCTAAGCTTGGCGGCCACACCAGTGCGTGCTGTGACTGTTGACACCAGCGCATCATAAACTGCGCGCAGGCGAAGTGCCAAGGCACGGGTGCTGCCGCCCAAAAGTGCAGCAGAATTTGGTGCTGCTTGCGGGAAGCTGGCACAGCACAGAACACCATGCGGTGTCTGCCTGTCGCCAGCCCTCCGCAGCGCTTCTCACCAGAAACAATGAGGGTGAAGTGCCGGGCCAGGCAGGCGGCGCACGCCTGGAGGGCGAGGTCGTGCGCCTCAGCAACCTTCTGCTTGTACAGCTCGCCAACAGTATCGTCGATGGGATGGAGGTACTCTGGGCCAACGACCTGGCAGTCCTCAAGGCACACCTGCACGTTGATGAGCACCATGCATGTAGCAGCGGTGGGTTATGGCCCAACTTATGGGCCAGCGTGACAGGCTGCTGCAGGGTGGGTGTGCTGGCCTGCGGCAACCCTGCCGGCAAAGTGCGTGCAGCAGTTGCTAGTGCAAGCACACATGCATTGTGTGTAGTGCTGCTGATGCTTGTGCAAAATCTGGTGCTGGTTGCGGCGTTGCCATGCTGCCGCTGCCAATGCTGTCGCTGCCTCTGCGGCTGATGGTGGTGCTGATGATGACGCTACTGCTGCTTCTTGTGCTGCTTCTTGCCGCTGCTGCTGCTTGCGGTGCTGCTACTGCTGTTTTTGCTGCACCGCCGGAGCCGCACCTCACCACCATCGAATATACGTGCCATTAGGAGCATTTTGAGAGGTATGACCCTGCTTACCATACAGATGCCGGGCATCTCCCTGTGCTCGCAAGGCGTGCTTTGACGCCGCGACCAAGCTTTGCATCATGGCCGCTCAGGGGGCTCCTCCAAGTTGCGCTGCTGGCTGTTGCTTGTGCTGCTCGTGGAAGTGATGCCAGTGATGCTAGTGGTGCCAGTGATGGAGGGCGATGCCAGTGATGGCAAGTGTGGTGTGTGTCCCGCAGGGGGAGAGTTATGAAATACTTCGGTTCTGGTCCGCGAGCGAACGGGTTACGGGTGAAGCGATCCAAACCAAGAAGGGCGCCAAACCTCTGGCCATTCAAAAGCCTGCCGGTCGGGCTGCTGCGCCCCCACCGACTCGCTAGCGCGCCCCTATGGGCAGCGGCAGTGGCAGGGATGGCACCGGCCGTACAACTGCTGCTGTTCCACGACCGCAACCCCGGCTCGGCGGACCTCACCACTGAACCAGCCGTCAGCGAGCTTGTACTTGTCGAAACCTCTGAGACACTGCGAGCCATTTACGACCGCCTGTGTCATGGGGCGCCCGACACAGTGGCAGCTGTTCTGGAGGAGGCAACGCTGGAGCAGGTGGCGGCAGCGCCTAGCATGGACCTGCTGCTGTACCCCCCTGCAGTGTCCGGAGGTGGGATGGTGGTCCAAGACAGCAGCATTCCGTTATCGACTCTGCTGCAGTTCAAATCCAAGGCTGTGCGCTTCATCGCTCGCCGTGCGCCCCCAACCTCTCCCTCCCGGCCTCCTCCCGCACGGAGCCTGTATGATGTGCTAGCGGCTGGTGCGCTCGCCAACAGCCGTCACCTACCAGCCATGCAGGCTGGCTCAGCTACAGGCGCCGCCCTGCTGCACAACCACCTGGTGCGATGCTTCGACAAGCACAAGCTCAGCTTCAGCAGCGACGAGAGCGCCAAGCGCCTGCTACAGCAGCTAGGGCCACAGTCCATCTTCCTGCTCGACCGTGGCCTGAAAACTTTAGTGGAGGCAGTGCCAGCTATTGGGCATGCGTTGGCGAGCATGGGCATCGCGTATGGCGAAGGGCCTCGTGGGCGCTTGGAGCGCGTGGCCGGTGCCTATGATGCGTCCCAGGGCAAGGTGAGCTGCGTGTGTGTGTGTGTTTGTGTGTGTGTGACAGCATGTGCTCACAGCAGAACATGCAGTTGCTGCTGCTGATACATGATATTATTGACCGCTCGGAGCAGTGCACACCACTGACAACACTGCATGGTCACTTCCGCTCTTACCCTTGAATGTTGTGTGGCAGGGCCAGCGCGTGTTCACCAGCGAGACCGTACACACGACAAGTACGACGGACAACCGCGTCAAAGCAGTGAGCGTCAAGGCTGTTGCCACGGCATTGGTGGAGGCTCAGCAGCACCCTGCTGTGGCTGCCAGGCAGGCGGAGGGAGCCTCTTCCCTGTACAGCCAGATCGCCAAGCTTGTGGAAGGCCTGTTGATGTACCAGGCAGACCTGGAGCGTGCACAGCGGACGAGTGTGCAGGCACGGGCGGGGGGGACCGGTGCGGCCGGGAGTGGAGGCGGCGGGCGCGGCACCATCGCCGATGCCATGCAGCTGGCGGCAGCTGACAGTTCGCGGTACACGCTGGAGAGGCCAACGCCTGTGCGCCACCCGGGGCTGATTGTGCAGCAGCGCTATGCACCCTTGCGGGCAAAGCTGGAGGCACTGGGAGAGTACCAGATGTTGGACCTGGGCGAGTTCACGCCAACCGAGAAGCGCGAGCGTCACAGATTCCTGGAACAGATCACGCTGCCGTTTCGTGTACAGGTGAGCCATGCGGCACTGAGCTGACGGGTCAGTGTCACAAGCTGACATTCGCATTGGCTGGTGCATCATGACATGCATATAAGCTGTGTTGAGCTAAGTATTTATTTGACTGTGTTGAGCTAAGTACTTTATTTGACTGTTATTTGTCACTGTTGCACTGCATAGTGTCCGATTTTATGGCTTGCAACCTCAAACGCAGCTGCAGTGCGGGCTCACCATGGATAACGCGCCCATGCCTACCACAGGTCTTGGCACAGCGCCAGACCCATCCTGCCAGCCCAGCTTCGTTGCTGCCAAAGAGGCTGGAGCCTCCAAGGTCAACAAGG
>JAULBY010089531.1:0-29683 GCA_032358315.1 Ophiocytium majus
GGAGCAGGGGGGGCGGGGGGGGGGGTAGGGTATGGTAAGTGGTCTGGGGTGGTGAAGCTGGCAGGCGGGGATGGTGGTGTTGTATCTATAACATATGCTGTATATATATACGAAGTATACAACATATGGAGAGCTGCGCCCGCAGCGCGCGCAGGCGGCGCACCAGGCGGTAGGCGTCCGGCAGCGCGCCGCCGCTGGAAAAAACAGTGTTTTTTTTTGGCGGGGGTGAAGGGGGGTGTAGGGGTGTGTGTGGGGGGGGGGGTAATGGGGTGTGTGGGGGGGGAGGGGGTGTGGGTGAGGGGGTTGGGCGTGCCGGGCAGCAGAAGCTGGTGCGGGGATGTTGGTGGTATGTGACATATATGTACAGGGACAGGTACCGACAGTGGCGGCGGCCCTATGGTGGCGCTGCTGCTGCTGCTGCCGCTGCTGCTGCTGCTGACGCTTGCTGCTGCCGCCGTTGCTGGCCAGTTATGGTGCTGTGCGCTGTGCCCACACCCAGCGTGTCACGCGAGTTACAGCAGAGAGAGCTGCGGCACAAAGAACCAGCCCTACAGGGCACAATCGGCACGTCGCACGGCCGCGAATGTGGCTACTGCTGCCACCCTGGTGGCGGCTCGGTAGCGCCACCTCCTGCGCTAAGGGAGCCGCTGCATCTGCTGTTGCAGCCGGCTAGACTGCTGCATGTGCCCGGCAAAACAGGCAGCAAACAGAGTCTCTGACCTTGCCGTGGCCGCGTTGGCCATGGCGGTGTCGAGCCTGTGTGAGGCATACTGAAGGTTGTTGGCGATGCGCTTGAACTCCAGCTCCACGCTCTGTATCGCCACGTCCATCGTCGCTGCACACGCACACGGATGCTCTGGATCCTGTTTTTGGCAGTTGACCGTTTGTCAGTTGCCGAGTTGCCGCTGCCGACCGAGGTTGGCAAGTCTGCGTTGCCTGACCCGCGCACGCGTGCAAGGCCTGCAGCGTCAGCTGCTGCCAGCGCAGACACTTCCTGTCCTCTGCTAACCACTTGCGCCCGGGGCTTGCTGGTGAGGCCTCACGTGTGCGGCAAGTGCTGTTCTGCGCTGCGCGCGCTGCTGAGCAAGACACAGCTGCTCAGCAGCTAGGAAGATTATGTGTACAGGGCTTTCCGCGCCCTAAGCGGAGTTTAATAAAAGTACAGTGCTCAGTGCAGACCTCGTTGCCAATTGGGTGGTGGAGGCACCAGCACGCATGACGGGCGGCAGGCCGCCTGATGCTCACAGGGCCTTCTGTGATGTCCTGGAAGACATCGACGAGCCCGCCGCGCACGACCCCGTGCACCACCGCGACTCGCTCGACGCACCTGCAACCACCACAGAAGCATCTTCAAGCAGCAAAACCAAGCAGCACCATGTTGGAGGCAGAGAGGAGGCTGCGGGCTACCCTACTGGCCAAGCTGGTCAGGAGCAGGAGTGTGGAGACGGTGGTGGGCTGGCCGCCACGGCAGCCGCCATCAGGCGTGAGCTGGTGGGCAGGCTGGCCCCGTACACCACACCCTTTGGCAGGGTACCTCTGGTTTACACGGACTGGACAGCAACTGGCAGGCCGCTGGCCGGGATGGAGCGCTATATTGCTGCGGAGGTGATGCCCATGTACGGCAACACCCATACCACCACCAGCATCACGGGCAGCCAGAGCACCTGTTTTCAACACGAGGTAGGCCATGCCACTGTATTTCGGCAAAGGCGCTTGCAAACGAGTGTGCTGCGCACTGGAGTGTGAGGAGGGGCGCGCAGCATGTCACGCGTCACCAGCACCTTAGCATCACCGGCAGCACAACCAGCTGCAGGACCAGCTCACGACACTGCGGTGGCTGCAATCTGAGGCTGGCTGCTCGTGTTTGCGCTCGTTTTCGGAGAGGAGCGCGGCACGTCACGCATCGCCACCACCTTGGCGTCACCGGCAGCTCTGACAGCACAACCAGCCGCAGCAACAGCTCACTACGCTGTGCTGGCTGCAATCTGAGGCTGGCTGTTCGTCTTTGCGCTCGTTTTTGCCACCTGCAAAGAGCAGGCCCGCCAGATTGTGGCAGAGTTCGTGAACGCCAAGATCACTGGACGCGCGTC
Organism: Ophiocytium majus; assembly: GCA_032358315.1. Lineage (NCBI taxonomy): Eukaryota > Xanthophyceae > Mischococcales > Ophiocytiaceae > Ophiocytium > Ophiocytium majus. The sequence continues at coordinate 2,091 of JAULBY010089531.1, forward strand.
ACAGGACTGTGTGCTGTTCACAGGCAGCGGTGCAACGGCGGCGGTTGCAAAGCTGGTGCAGGTAATGCCATTTTGTGGACCGGCACTTGTACTCTGTGACAAACATCAAGCAGTACCAAATGGCCTAGAAGTTTGCATTTGCATGGAAATTAAAGCCGGTCTGTGAGCAGCGTCGCCGAACGTGATCGACACCTACGTTGATTGTCGGCGCTTGACGCGACAACAGTCCTTGTCGGTGGCGCTCGCCACACATTTAATTAAATTCCTGGCCTTGGCGGTGCGGCAGCCGCAGTTCTGTGATGGGCCATAGCGCGCGCTGGCGTAAGAAGTTGTCAGTTGTACTGCAGTGCTGCATATACTTTAAGTACTTCTTGAAGTATATCATATTACTACTGTAGTACATGCATACTTTCAAGTACCACATATCATATACTCCAAGTACTACATATCATATACTTCAAGTACCTCACAAGCATGTACTATACAGTTCAAGTACTTGATATACCTCACGTACTTGAAGTATATCATATATATAAGCACTTGAAGTACAGTATATGGTATGACACTTGAAGTACATCATATATATGTAGTACTTGAAGTATTTGATATACTTCAAGTACTTGAAGTATATATATACTATCTATACCCACTTGAAGTATAGATATACTTCAAGTACTTGAAGTCACCACTCACCATATGGTATGACACTTGAAGTACATCATATATATGTAGTACTTGAAGTATTTGATATGCTTCAAGTACTTGAAGTATATATATACTATCTATACCCACTTGAAGTATAGATATACTTCAAGTACTTGAAGTCATCACTCACCAAGGACAGGCCAGGCACCCGCTCGACTGCACATAATTCGCTTTTGAGTGTGTACAAGCGTGTTTTGCCGCTGAGCACAGCCCACCCGCCTGCGCCACGATTAGCCTCTTGCCGTTACTTGTACCGGCGCGTACATGACCCCATGTGTCGGCCTAAGACACAATTTTTTACAGTACTGTAGTATACTTTTTTTTCTGTACATAAAGTTCTAATTTTTTTTCGTGGTTCCGAATTCCTCTTGCCTTTACTTGTACCGGGTACCGGTGCGCACATGTCCCCATGTGTCGGCCGTGTAAACAAAATTTCTAGTATAATTTTGAAAAGAATGTTGTAAATCTTTTTTTCGTGGTTCCACATTTTGACCTCGTCATGACCGGAGGTGTGAATCCAGAGGGTTTGGAACGGAGCGATGCAGAGCTCTGGCTGCAAGTTGATGAGGTGGGTAGGCTGCACTCGCGATAAAGTGCGCTTTGATATAGTGCGGTATGCGATCTAGTGCGGGGTCCAGCGGCCTGTCGCAGCCCACATAATAATATACAAGGTCATTTACAATGCCCTATTCGATATAGTGCGGGTATCAATTTAGTGCGGGGTCAGGGGCTGTGACAGTACCCCGTACTATATAGCGAGTGCACTATAGTTTGCACACGGATTGTTTCAGGCACGGTGCAGGCATTGCACTTCAAGTCCTTGAACTTGAAGGTTCCAGACAAGTTGAAGTTACCTGCAGGTTCGGCCTGAAGTTGGCTATCACCTATTAAAACAAATCCGATGGTTCCAGGCACAATGCAGGCATTGCACTGTCAGCAGTGACGGGCCACGGCGTAGAACGTGTTTGATACTTCAAGTACGTTGTACAAAATGCGGCGTATTTCTACGCCCAAAAACGCGATATACGGCGCAGTTGCCGTACAAATACGTCCATCTGCATGTACATTTATGCGGCGTATTTACGTACGTTATACTGCGTATAATGCAAATAGTATACGCTGTGACCCAGCACTAACTGTACGTCCTTGAATTTGAAAGTTTCATACAAGTTGAAGCTACCTGCAGGTGCGGCCTGAAGTTGGCTACCACCTACTGAAACAAATATTTCAAGTATGTTTTACGCAGTTTCCAGTACAGCTGCTACTGCTGAAACAAAAAGCAACTGAGAGTAGAGGTGTTATTAATGATTCTTCTTTTGAAGCATGTGCGGCAGCTTCAGTTAACAGTGGAGGTCATCAAGGCAAGCTTTCAAGCGGCTGGCGTTGCTGCAATGGCACTTTGTCAGCAGAGCAGTGCTGCAATTGCACTTTGTCGGCAGAGCGGCAGCCACCATGTTGCACAGCCGAGACGCGTTTCCGCTCCCTGTTGACGCCAGTGTATTTTAAAGTTTTTCACACATGCGGCGAAGTAATTTTCGACGACCCAATTTCGCTGGCTCTGCTTCCCATCGCGTTTCCATTCCCTGTTGATGCCAGTATTTCCAATTTTCACATGTGCTGGGAAGTCATTTCCGACGGCCCGATTTCGCTGGCTCTGCTTTCCATACCACCAAGCCAGCGATGATTTACGTAATGTGCTCCACATCTCTGAGCTTCTCGAGCGACAACGGAAGCTGCTTGACGTTTTGTTCCAACAAACAAAACCTTTTCCTTCTTCACTTGCTGCCTGTGCAAAAGCACAAGCTTGTTTAAGTAGTACTGCTGTTTGAATCACGTGCGGTCACGCAGGCGTTGGGGCTCTGCCAGCCGCTGCCACCCTCCTGCCCGCCGGAGCAGAGGCCTGTGGTGCTGGTGGGACCCTGGGAGCATCACTCAAACATGCTGCCCTGGAGGGAGAGCTGCGCACAGGTGGTCACCATCAGAGATGTCGCATGCTCCAAGCCTGGGGCGCGGGCAGGCGTGGATATGGAGCAGCTGGAAGAGATGCTGCGGACTTATCAGGGGCGGCCGCTGGTGGTGGGGGCCTTCAGCGCGGCCAGCAACATCACGGGGGTGACTTGCAACACTGATGCCATCTCAGGTGTGTGTCCCAAACAGTGCAACTCTCCTCTTCAGAAAGGGTACTGGGCTGTGAGGATGTATTGGTGTGTGCTGGCGCCGATGCCATGCATGCCAGCGCGCTCACGGCGATGGCGCATGCCCGGCAGTGTATGCCCACTAGCTGTAGTATGTAGTGATGGGTCAAACCATTTTTTTTTCATTATACGCCATATAGCACATGTGAATATGTCGTATAGCGCATGCAGATGAGCGTATTTATACGGCAAATACGCCGTATATCGCGTTTTTGGGCGTAGAAATACGCCTTATTAGGTATAACGTATAAAATACATTAAACGCCGTGACCCATCACGAATAGCATGTATTGCAGTATGGTGGTGGGGCCTTCGGTGCGGCCAGCAACATCACGGGGGTGACATGCTGCACTGATGCAAATATTCAGGTGTGTGTCCCAAACAGTTGACTGTCCTATTCACATTGGGTACTGGGCTGTGCGGTGTTGTTGGCTTGGTGTGTGAGTGTATGCTGGTCCAAGTGCGGCAGGGCATGAAGCATGTAGCAAGTCATGACATGCAACACTTATGCCTTCTCAGGTGCCACAGTGTGTATTCCAAACAGCCAACTGTCCTCTTCACAAGGGGGTACTGGGCTGTGCGGTGCTGCTGGCTTTTTTTGTACTGTATCAGTGTGTGCTGGCGCAGGTGCGGCAGCGCGTGTAGTTGCACAGTGTTGACCTGCCTCAGAACATTGCAGCAGAGTGGACAGCAGGACATGGGTGCTGTTGAGCAGATCACAAGTGCACTTTCGTGCACCATCAATAGTGCTTCGCAACTTTGGCGCGAGAGAGGCAACCTTACGAGAGGGACCACTCCTTTTCCGCAGGCCGTGTCTGTGTATTACGGCTCTCAACACCACTACAAAGCGCGCTTGTAGGCACCAAGTCTTGCCACCACACAACGCGATGTTGGTAGCAGCAGGTTGTGAGCACGGACGCCCAGGGTTGCCGGAATCGTGACTATTTTCAAAATCACTCCGTAAATCGTAGCGCAAGTTCACCACAACCTTAATTACTTGCAACATCTTCCATAATGTGTTGTGCTCAGCACAGTAGGCCCATCACAAACATCAAGTCGGTGTAGGCTGCTGTAGGCATCTGCAGCAGGTATGATCATACTATAATGTAATAACCGCTCACCGCAATAGCCACAAATTACGACTCCGGCAACCCTAAGGTTCATGTCATTGTGAGACTGGTAAGCAAAGATAATTAGCGGGGCGTGCAACTGCTGCTGCTGCTGCAGCTGCAGGCGGCGAAGCCACCCAAGCCATGCTCACAGCAGCAGACTTTGCGGCTGACCATTGCGGCTCTACCTGGCATTTTGGTGTTGAACTCTGTACTTGTTCACTCCCTCGCCCCATGTGCTACTTCTACTTTTTATATTACCACCGCTTACACTGTATGCTACTTGCTATATCACTACTACCTACTATATGCTACTGAAGTATTATTGATATGCTCAGCAGCTCATGGCACTGGAGCGCTCACATCATACCAGGTCAGAACTTGTATCAGCGCCATCCGAAGAGAGCGTGCACTGCAAACTGGACCTTCAACATCGACACATAGGCTCAGCGCCACAAGTACATGGCGTACCTCCCTAGTTTCCACAACGCACACGCACTACATGGGGAGGTACCTTGTGCAGCGCCAGCAAGTGCGCATGGTCAGTAACTCGCTTTCAGTGGCATGCGGCCTGATGAACCAAAAAAAATGGCACAAGGTACATCGCCACAAGTTGCTGCTCGTGGCCGTTGTTGCCTGTTGTCGACACTGTCTACGCCCGCCGTCTAAAATGCTTTCTGGGGGGTTGACGCATTTGAGTGCCTATTTTGCAATGCGTTGGGTGCGCATTTTCCAGATGTGCTCACGAAATGCTGCAGGAATGCATCCAGAAATACTAAACAAATGCATTCATATTTTGCATTTGACGTGTGTTTTGAATGCATTTCAGGTGCACTCCCAAGTAATGTAACATTATTTCCCAGTGCATTGCCGCCAGCTCCTAGATGGTGACCTTGGTGGTAACCTTATGGACGCGATTGGGCATGCTGTCTGGTCCCGAATAACATATGGTTAGGGTGGCCGGAATCATTTTTTTTCTCGAAATTACGCCGTAACTTAAATGTAGCGTAAATTGCCGTAACCTTGTACTGCCTGCAACATCTTCTTAATGTTTTGTGCTTAGCACAGTAGGGACATCACAAACGTCAAGGCGTCGTAGGCTCCTGTAGGCAATTGCAGTGGGCGTATATAATGTCCCAAAATCACGATTCCGTTGACCCTTTGAATAACACGCATTCTACATACAGTGCATTCGCGATTTAGTGCGCTTAGACTTAGTGCGGTATGCGGTTTAGTGCGGGGTCCGAAGGCCTGTCACGGACCACATGGTTGCTATACTAATGGTATGCAAATCGCTATTTGGTTTGCTGCGGGTCTCGCTCTAGGGGGGGGGCTACGGGGTTGACACCACCCCGCACTAGATTGCGAGTGCAGTGTACGAATAGAAAGTATGCAGGTCGCAGGTGCATGAACAATATATCAGGTGCAAGGTGCATGTGCATGTTGGTCGCTGACGGCAGCGATGGTCTTGTGTGGATGCGCGTTGATGCCGGTGCTGCATGTCATGCCTCAGCACTACAGTATGGAGCTTTGGCATGAGAATGTTTGTCTCTGACGGCAGTGATGGTCTTGTGCGATGTGTGCTGAAGCCGGTGCTGCATGTCATGCTGTAGCACTGCTCCACCGCTATGGACATGTGCATGTTTGTCGCTGACGGCAATGATGGTCTTGGGTGATGCGTGCTGATGCCGGTGCTGCATGTCATGCTGCAGCACTGCTCCACCGCTATGGCGCGTTGGCATGCTGGGACTGCGCAACCGCCGCCCCTCACATGCGCGTCAACATGAACCCCGTGGCGGTCGGCGCGGACCGGCACCTCGTGTACAAGGTACGCGCCATGCACTGCACCCTGCCTTGCACTGTAATGTGAAAGAAACCTAAAAGGCTGCTGAGCCCAGATACTGCCGTGGCTGGGGCAAAATGTCAGGCCGAAGCCTGCGGGGTGATTTGTGCACCTGGTGACAAGCACGAGACAGCCCCCACACCTACACACGCGCGTAATGCATTTTGAATGCATTCCCAAAGGATCTAACATTACATTTTCTAGTGCATTTCTGCCTGTTCCTAGACGGCCCGGCATGACGGCATGATGGCATGTGGCGATTTTGGTGCTGCACGTGCACCATCACACAGTGCATGCAATGGCTGAGTGCGAATAGCGTATGGTCACTGATAAGCATGCAGCATATTACACAACTGTAGTTCTATTCATTGCACTTGTGGGCTTGCAAGAGCCCATGTCATGCATGCCCGCGCGCCCACCAGTGGCCATATGTCAAATGCATGGCACTGTACTATGCATGTACGGACACAGATAGGGCTAATGAGCGCCGGCAGGCAACTACTGTAGTACGGTATGAGACGACAACCCCTCAGCTGCTTCAGGGATGCTGCTGACCATCCCACCAACCCGCCAGTGTGTGTTACCAACAGTTAACTGTCCTGTTCACAGTCGCGCGTCACATTATTCAAATAAAACGTCATTTTATAAGAAAAGATGGTACATTATTAAAAATGTTTAATAACTATGGTTTATTAGTTACACCTAAAGGAAAAATTCGTCTAATAGTGCATGGCCATTCAACTGATGTGCGGCAAACTACGCTTCCACAGTACCGTAACTGATGGAGTATACCGCGGGGGTCTTGTTTAATGAAGGGGGCGTTATGCAGCGTCATACGACCCTGTATATCGCCCCCCGCGAGGCTGACGGCGCCTTAATGATGACAACGCGGGGGGGTATTCTATACAAATTTGGGTATTCTCTGTACAACGCGGGCGCATTGCATAACCCCCCCCCGTGCTAGCAACAGGAAACCCCGCCGCTGACAACGCGGGGGGGGGGTATAATCCGTCAGTTACGGTAGCTGCCTTTTTTTTCAGGGATGCTGCTGGCCATCCCACCGACCTGCCTGTCTTGTCTTGTGTTCATGTGCACAGGATGCCATCTTCATGTCTGGCCACAAATTTGTCGGGGGCCCAGGCACACCCGGCGTGCTGGTCGTCAAAAGGAGGCTGTTGGCAAATGCGGTCCCCACTGTCCCTGGTGGGGGGTCGGTGTTTTTTGTGACGCCCACCGACCATAGGTGCGAATTCCATTGATGCGCATGTCAACCGGTGGGGACATTCGCGACTTAACTATGGTGCAGTGCACTCACGATTTAATTCGCTTTGATTTAGTGCGGCATGCTGTTTAGTGTGGGGTTTAGAGACCTGTCACAGACCTCATGATTCGATGTTAACGATGCACAATGCCCGGTTTGGCTTAGTGCGGGTCTTGCTCTAGTGCGGGGTGCTAGCAGGGTGACGCTGCCCCGCACTGAATCGCGAGTGCACTGTACTTGCCAATGTGGTTTGATGGAAAGGATCCTCGAGGCTTGGCACACTTGACTTTGTGCAGGCAAGAGGCGCAGCGCACCTCACGCATACTGCACTCACCTACAAGTATGTAGACCGGCCACAAGCCTCGGCATCTGCGCAATGCACAGGGTTAACATGTCCACACATGCTTTGCGGCAGGCGCAACAAACACATGCACACCCTGCCCCCATCCATGAACAGCGCGGGCCACCGTCTACGCACTGATGCACATGCGCCACAGTGCCTGCCAGGACATGTCACCCCAGTTGAGAAGTGCTGACCCCCGCCCCCCCTCCCCCCCCGTCCCCCTGTGGCTCCTTCCCCCCTTGGGGTGCATCCTGCCAGGTTCCTGAGGAACAGAGAGGTAAATGTGTATCCCCGGCTAACGCATTGAGGTGCCTATTTTGCAGTGCATTTGGGTGCACATTTTCCAAGTGTGTTCACGAAATGCGGCAGCGATGCATCCAGAAATACTTGAAGTACTCAACAAATGCATCTGTGAATGCATGTGACGTGTATTCTGAGTGCGTTTCCGGGGCATCCCCAAATGATGCAACAGCATTTCCCAATGCATTGACGCCAGCTCCTAGGCGACGGCCCAGCGAGGCGCCACTTGCAGGCCAGCGATGTGTCACCATGCGTCGCTGGGTGTCATCATGCGTAGTGATGGGTCAGAACGTATAATTTTTGCATCATGCGCCGCATAACGGATGTGAATACGCCGGATACATGTATGCAGATGAACGTATTTATACGGCAAATACGTCGTGTGTCGCATTTTTGGGGCGTAAAAATACGCCGTAATTTGTGGTATAACGTAGTATAAAATACATTGCACGCGGTGACCCGTCACCAATCATGCGTACTGTGGCGCATGGTTGACGCAGCTGCGCGCACAGGCTGGAAAGCGATGCGCATGCTGCCGCTCTGCGCCGATTCACACCTCAGCTATCCATGCACCTCAGTGCTGCCGCCGTCTACTGTGGTGCGTGCTGTTGTTGGATAGTGCAACGCACCTCATGGCGTGGCGGGCTGTCGTCGCTTTGTAGAGTTGCACGAAGACGTATATGGGCGTTTTTTCTTGTCAAAACATCCCTAGCCCTCAAGGACACTGACCGGCGCGTGTAGGTATTGGGGGCTGTCTGGTGCTTTTTACCAGGTGGACAAATCACCCCACAGGCTCCGGCCTGGCATTTTGCCCCAGCCACGGCAGTATCTGGGCTTAGCAGCCTTTTAAGTTTCTTTCGAATGTGCAATAACTTGCCATGGTGGAACAGCCACCATGTAAGCGCACCACACGCACGCCTGCGCCAGATGTTCTCATCGTCATTTTTATATAAAAAAACATTAGCCATGTACACTGTACATGCGCTCCGTGTACAGCGTACACGACTTGCTCATAGTACGTGTTTTCGCGCAACCCCATTGCTTTGGCGTGCTTGGCACCCCAGGAGCGGGAGGAGGCAGGGTCCCCAGACTTGCTGGGCATAGCGCGCTTGGGGCTGGCCGTCAGGCTGCAGCAGCAGGTGTGCGCGGCCAACGCAGAGGTGAGGCACACAGCTAATCCCAATGTGCATGCCAAGAATAGTGTTTTCATGGCTGGGCTCCGCCTGCTTGTGGATGCCGCCATAACACACCTGTCGTATTTGTGGCCTGTTTTGCAGTTTAAGTTTGTGCGGCACCACCAGTGTTCACGTTATCAATCGGGCATAGCCATCAGTGCGGTTTTGGGTTTTTATTTTGGTCCTGTGCATGCCATCACTGTGTCGCGGAAACGGTGTCGTTTGTCTTTGCTGCGTCACCTGGCTAGGCCGCTCGGCTGGAGGCTAGAACGCACCTGTTGCTCACTTGCATCACACATATATTAAACGCTTGCCACTGCTTGCGTGCTGTTGTCAAACACGCCACACTTGCAGGGTGTCGAGGACGCCCTGGCCAAGCGCATGCTTGACAGCTTGCAGGCAGACCCCGCAGTTGTAGTCCTGGGTGCGCACCTTCGCGCCAACCCAAAAAACGAGCCAGACAGCGGCGCTCCCAGCAAGCGCCTGCCCATAGTATCGTTCCTCATCCGCTACCAGCCTCGCGGTGCCCAGAATGCGCAGGTCCGGCCGCTGTTCCTGCACTACAATTTTGTGTGCGCGCTGCTGAACGACCTCTTTGGCATACAGTCAAGAGGGGGGTGCATGTGCGCGGGCCCGTACGCGCAGCGCCTGCTGGGCCTGGGCGCGGACACCGTTCGGGCGGTGGAGACGCAGCTGCTGCTCAAGCACGTGAGTTGCGGCACGCACGCGTGGCACACCCGTGTCTGGTGGTGGGTCAGAACGTACCAGTTGCTTTTTGTTTCAGTAGTAGCTGTAAACGAAGCTCTTGCGCATAGCATTTGTTTTAGCAGGTGATAGCCAACTTCAAGCTGCACCCGCAGGTATCATCATCTTGTCTGAAACCTTCAGGTTCAAGGACTTCAGTCAGTGATGGGTCACAGCGTATAATTTTTGCATCATACGCCGTATCACGTATGCAAATACGCCGTAAAACGTATGCAGATGAACGTATGTACTACTAGTAGTATACGGCAAGTACGCCGCATATCGCATGTTTGGCCGTAGAAACGCGCCGTATTTTGTATAACGTATAAAGTACGTTATACGGCGTGGCCCATCACTACCCATGTCTCATGCAAGGTGCACTTTGTTCGCATCTGCCCGTACATGCGTTTTGCACATATGTGTGGCTGCGTACAGGTGTTTTGTTCACACACAGCCTGCTTTTTTCGATAATCTCTATTTGCTAGCCCAGCCTGCAGCACGCGGCTCGCTACGGCCGCTCCCTGCTCCGCCAGCAAGGAAGCGGTGGCTGCCCGCGCGCTTGGTGACGCTCGCAAAAACTGCTCAGCCTTACGGCTCATCTCCCCTTTCGATAACCTATGTTTGCCTGGTTTCGCCGCGTTGGATGTACCCCTCACTCAGGAGCTGCTGCGAACCCGGGTTCACACCGCTCGGTCTGGCATTCTTCAAAAGCTGCTGTTTCCGATAAATATCCATTCGCCTTGTTTCGCCGTGTTGGGTGTACCTCAGGAGCTGCTGCGACCCGGGTTTACACGGTTGAGCCTCACATTCTTCAACTCCCCTGCTGAGGTGAACTACATCCTGCATGCAGTGCACTTCATCGCGAGGAGGGGCCACCTCTTCCTGTCACAGTACCGCATGAACCATGTGACGGGAGAGTGGAAGCACGTCAGCCGCGCCAGCAAGTTCCCCGAGCGCAGGTGCGCGCCGCCGCTTTAGCGGGAGAGCATTGCTTGGGTGCGCTACACTGCGTGTCACCGCCAGTCTACGATCTGGCCAAAATGCATTTTAGGGGCTAAGCATTACTTAGAGGTGCCTAATTCTTATTATGCATTGGGTGCACATTTTCCATATGTGTGCACGAACCGTTGCAGGAACGCATCCAGACACAATCACCACGTGCCTTATCTTCAATTGTAAATGCGTTTGGCGCGTATTCTGAATGCATGTCAGGCGCATTCCCAAAATTTGTAACATCATTTCCCGGTGCATTGCCACCAGCTCCTAGTCGCCGGTGCTTTACCTGTTGCTCAAACACGCGGCCTGTCAATGACCACTCTTTCATGAAGGGTGGCTGCATCCCGTCCTTGAGAGTGATTGCGGGTGAGAGCCCTGCCTGGCAGCGCTACACTGCGTGGCACTGGCATGACGGCAGCGAAGGCGCGCGTCTGCTGAGCATTGTTGCTGATGCTTTTACCTGTTGCTCAAACATACGCTGTCAATGACCACTCTTTCATGAAGGGTGGCCGTCTAGGAGCTGGCGGCGGTGCACTGGGAAATTGTGTTACATTTTTTGGGAATGCACCTGAAATGCACTCAAAATACACGTCAAATGCATGTATGAAAGCATTTGTACAGTATTTCTGGATGCATCCCTGCAACACCAGTGGCTGCATCCCGTCGTTGAGAGTGATTGCGGGTGCGGGGGGGGGAGTGTGGGTGCCCTTGTGCCTGTGTGTCTCGCTGGCTAGAGATGTTGAGCCTGTGTCGCCGGTGCCTGATTGTGGCAGGTGGCTGGGGAGCTTCGACTTGATGCGCAGCAGCACGGCAGCACCTGGAGGTGTCTGCGGGCCTGAGTCGCATGTCCTACAGAGCGCTGACCCGGACGAGGATGGGGAGCTTGAGTGCCTGCAAACTGTGCAGGTGCGTCTACTGTCTGGCCAAAATGCATTTCAGGGGCTAACGCACTGAAGTTCCTATTCTGCAATGCACTGGGTCATTTCAAATGTGTTCACGAGACGTTGCAGGAATGCATCCAGACATAATCAACAACAAGTGCCTGTATACATGCATTTGGCGTGCATTTCGAACACTCTTCAGGTGCATTCCCAAACACTGCGTAATGTCATGTAACATCATTTCCCAGTGCATTTCCGCGTGTTCCTTGACGTGATGCCACTCCCGTGTGTGCACCACACCCATTTACCCCACCTCAACTCACATACGCCAACGCAGCAGCTTGCACACGCGCGTCGAGATGGAGTGCCTGCACGACAGAGGCACCGAATACAGTGTGTCCCAGCTCGCAGTGCTTGTGACTGCACAAGACAGCATGGCCTGGCTGCGTTTTATCGCGTGCTTTCACCCTGTCAATGAGGGAAACGCATAAAGGGGTCTGCTCTTCTGTTCTGGCGCGATACCCGTCGTTGCGCCTCTGTGCTGCTTGGCAGGCAAACGCTGAGGCACAGGCAGACCTATTGGAGAGCCTAGGAAATGACAGGCACAAGGCGGCCAACGCTGCGCAGCCCGGCTCGGTTGTGGGCGCCGGCCTCGCCACCAAAGATGGGGTGCTCCCTCCCGAAGGCGAGCTGCTGAGGTACGTGCGCGGGCGTGCCAGCGCGCATGCACTGGGGACATGTGTAGTCGTACTCACGGCAACAGCTCGCTTGGTGCACCAGTGGTTTAGGCGTGCTCGAGCCCCTGCAAAGCACGGCGCCACCTCTGTTGACCCCCGCGCGCCTGTCATCAAACGCTGCACACGGCAATGCTATTCGCACATAGGCCCCCTGGGACATGGGGCTGTAATCTATTAGAGTAGTTCTCTGGCAACGTTCCAGGCTTCCTTTAGAGCACACGCAGTGCTGAGCATTGTCAGCTTGTTTGCTAGCAACAGCGTGTCTTTTCGCACACTCGCGCACTGTGTGCTCAGGGCTTTCCGCGCCCTCAGCGGCGTTTTTAAATACTACTAGTAGTAGAAGTACATATTTCGAAGTAGGTGGGCGCAATGTACCTACCTACAACCTAACCCTACGGATGACGACACCTGCACCTGACAGTGCGCTGGCCGCCGCGCGGCCGTGTAGGAACAGGCGGAAATGCACCGGGAATGTGTAATGTTACATCATACTACGTAGTATGTGCATGCACCTGAAATGCCGTAAAATGCACGCCAAATGCGTCTGTAAATGGGCTTGTTGAGTATTATCTGGATGCATTCCTTGAACGTGTCGTGAACACATCTGGAAAGTGTGCGAGGCCAATGCATTGCAAAATAGGCACTCAAATGCTTTTGCCCCCAGAATGCATGTTGGTCGGCCCCCAGTGGTCATGTGCCACACTGGTGCTTGCCATGCCTGGCCTACGCACTGCGGCCACCGTGCAGGTGGTTTGCGTACCCATGGGAGCTGCTGAATGCGAGGGCAGACGGCACGGATGGCGGTGCACTTGTCGCCGATGGGGCTGCTGTCAACACCGCCATCATCGACCCGTCGCTGTACGGTGTCACCTTGGCGCAGGTAACGTGGCGGCATGGCATCATGATATTGACACGCCGCATGGTGCAATGGTGGGATGCGCGGGTTGACATGCGTTTGTGCCTATGTTACATATAGACCGGCGCGTGTAGGCCTGAGCCGCCGGCAGGCTGGGTCTCGACTATATATAGTATATGATAGTATGTACCAGTATACGCACACAGCACGCTAGTACCTACGTGGTATATACTGCTGTAGTATAAGGCAACATGCTGGTGCGCCCCCTGCCACCTGGGCACCAGCTGCCAGTTACAGCGGCCGCTGCATGTGCGTGCATACACGCGCACGGCTGACTTTTGGCGGCATCGCGCAAGTAAGCCCTGTTGGTAATTCTAGTCTCAATTGTTCCTAGCCCTTAAGGACACTGACCGGCGCGTGCAGGTGTGGGGCTGTCTGGTGCTTTTCATCAGGTGGACAAATTACCCCACAGGCTTCGGCCTGGCATTTTGCCCCAGCCACGGCAGTATCTGGGCTTAGCAGCCGTTTAGGTTCCTTTCACATATAGGGTTGCACAAAAAAGTATATTATGGGCGCCTTGTTCTCGTCGAAACATGTGCAATAACTGACTGTGCTGGGACAGCCACCATGCAGGAGCACCAGACTTTGCCCGCGCACACCTGCGCCAAGCTGTTACTAGCACCATTTTATTCAAAAACATTAGCCACATACGCTGTCTATACGCTCCATATACGGCGAATGTGGCTTGCCCATGTACGTTATCAGGCGCAGTCCTACTTATGTGCCACTGTGATGTGACACGTGTGTGGTGCTGCCAACCGACGCCAGGCCCATAAATGCTGTTGCTGACGGGGAAAAGGGCAGCTTTTTGTGCAGCTTGCATGCCAACTTTGGTTCGCTCACTTCACAGCTTGGCGGCCGGCTCATTGTCCTGCTGCCCCTGCCGCAACGGCTGCTTGCTTGCGCACCTTCCACAGCTGCATACGGAGCGGGAATGGCAGGGGTCAGCAGCGCCATTCCAGGCGCACAAACACCAGTCATGCACAGTCAATGGCACAGCACAGCCGGGAAGTGCCCCCACGCCCGGCGAGCTTGTCGACAACTCTGCAGCCTCCTGTGTGCGTCAGGCGGGCCCTGCAGCACCAAACGCGCACCCTGCTACCGCACCGGGTGCCCCCTCTGCTGTTAGCACGGTGGCACTGATGCAGGGCGGCAGCGCTGAGTCAGTTGCTGCCGGCAATGGTGCGGCGTCCACACATGCCAGGCCGTCCCCGCCACAGCTCAGCCACAAGTACTACAACAAGTACCCCAGGAGAGAGGGCGGCGGTGCGGCTGCCATGGCCACGGCATCCAATGGGGGAGGGAATGTGCCAACCTACTTGCAACTGCCTGGGGCGGGGGCCTGCAGCTTGAAGCCTGTCGACCTGGCGGCAAGGTACAAAGCATGTGTTACCGCCCTCCATTCTGTCGCCGGCCATCCTTTGCTTTCGCCTGGTACAGTGCTCTCGCGATTCAGTTCGCTTTGATGTAGTAGGCTATGGTTTAGTGCGGGGTGCAGAGAGCGGTCACTGACCACATGATTCTATGTAAACGATGCACAGTGCCCTATTTGGTTTAGTGCGGGTCTTGCTTTAGTGCGGGGTGTTAGAAGGGTGACAGCATCCCGCACTTAATCGTGAGTGCACTGTATTGTGATGTACTACTGTAATAGGTGACCTACGTGGAAGTGACACTGCTTTGTGTTGCCCTTTTTGGTGCCCATCGCAGCATGGCAAAGGTGGACGCCGCCTTGGCGGCGCCCCTGTTCCCAAGGCCTCCAGCAAAACTGCTGCGGACTGTCAGTCAAGCGATACTGGTGAGGGCGGTTGCTGAAGCGCAAATTGGGGTGGCTTCAGTGATGTGGCATTGCCCTATGCTCAATTGCTCGCCGGACTGCCACGGTTGTGCATGCTGAAGAGCAAATTGCGGTGGCTTCAGTGACGCTCTACTGCGTGCGTCGCTGCCGCGTTTGTGCATGTTGAAACACGTGCAGCCTCTATTGCAAGGGCCTGCTCAATGTGGTGGGGCACCTCAGATGGGACGGTCACCACTGCCAAGCTGCGCAAAGCCTTTGGCCCAGTGGTGCAGCCAGGGCTGTTACAAGTGTTGCTCCGAATCGGGGAATTGAACCAAGGCCGTCTCAGCTTATTTGCAAAAGCCTTTTTGGCTCAGTGGTAAGGCCCTGTTACCACATCAACACGTAATCTGCACTCATTGCATTTCCGCCCTTGCCAGGAGTGGGAGATGATTGAGGATGGCGACCGCCTGTGCCTGGGACTCAGTGGTGGCAAGGACTCACTGGCGCTGATGCATGTGCTGCTGGACCTGAAGCAGAGGGCGCCGGTAAGTCGCAACACAGTGTGGTGCTTGTGTGGGGGCTTGCCTGTGCACACTTTGCCGCACTCACCACTACCGGGGGGGGGGGGGGCACCACCAACGGACCACAACGAGAGGCGAGCGGGGCGGCTGAGGGGGCGGGCCGGCCCGCCACAGGGTACATCGCCGTCTGGAGTCCCTACCTCATGAGCGCGTGTGTGTGCACCGGTATAACTACAAAACTGGGTAATTAGTCGGTCGGGTAGGGCGCGCTCAGCAGCGAGACGTGCTTGTAAGCGTCGACGGCGGGCGCAGCGCCAGGGCCCGCCGCAGGTATGGTGGAGGGCCAGTCCTCAATGACCATTTCAGATATGCTGCGCTGGAGCACAACTGACAGCTTCTGTCGCCAGCGTGCTACACACGCAGCCATGTTGCAACCCACAATGTCGTGGACAGCTCACATGAGAAGGCCACCGCTGCCAAGTTGCGCAAAGCCTTTTGGCTCAGTGGTAGAGCCCTGCTGCCACAACAAAGCGCACGCTGATGTTTTGAACTTGGCATGGCTCCCCACTGCACCCATACGCACCCAGCTGTTGCACTGTTGCATAAGTTGACGCCCGCATGTGCCAGCTAACACGGATACAGTGCACTCGCGATTTAATTTGCTTGAATTTAGTACGGTATGCGATTTAGCGCGGGGTCCAGAGAGCGGTCACTGACCGCATGATTCCACATAAACGATACACAATGCCCGATTTGATTTAGTGCGTGTCTTGCTTTAGTGCGGGGTGCTAGGGGTGTGACACTACCCCGCACGAAATCGCGAGTGCACTGTACAGCACTGCCATCTTGTTGGCTGGGAACCGGGGACAGATTGCTTGACCGTGCTTGCTCTAGTCGCGCGCGCGCCATCATGTGCACAGGGGTTCCCAAGCCCCAAGCGGACTTTGATGCTACAGGGCAGGTTAAGACTTAGTGCAGCACTTCAAAGTGTGTGTGCTACATGGGGTGCGCGCATTAACGTACACTGTCGCAGAAGTTGACGCCAGCATGCCACCTAACATGGATTTTTCTTTTGTACGATTGCGGCAGGTGCGGTTTGAGCTGGTGTGCGCCACAGTGGACCCTCAGACGCCCTCCTTTGATCCATCCCCCCTCAAGCCCTACTGCGCCGCGCTGGGGGTGACCCTCCACTACCTGAGCGACGGCATTGTGGAGAGGGCCAAGAGCAAGCTGAAGGGGGACAGTCTGTGCTCCTTCTGCAGCAGGGCGAAGCGGGGCCTCCTGTACACGTGCTGCAGGGAGAACGGCTACAACAAGGTGTGCAGCACTGCGTCCATAAGGAACTATTATAATATACTTCGTAATAATGTTTCCAATTTTTGTTCCTGCAAGGTGTGGCCCCCAAGCCATTGCCCAACACCAACAGGACGCAGCAGCAGCTGCAGCAGCGACGTTGGTACCCTATTACAGCTGTCAACATGTGACATGTGAAGTGACGCCATCCTTATCGCTTTACTCATGTGCAGTGTGCACAACTGCCACCACACAAGGGGTTTGCACACCGGCGTGCACCCGCTGAGTGCCAGCCTACATGAGCTTCACGACCTCGTGCTTGCAGAGATGCTCACATTCCTGATGCGTTTCGTTGGTTGGCCATGCTGGGCCATTCCTGTGCTGCTGCTGCTGAAACGCATGTTTGATGACATGCTGCATACTGAAAGTGTGAGTGTGCTGTTATGCTGCCATGTGTCCTTTGTGCGCACCCTTTTTGCAGCTGGTGCTGGCACAGCACTTGGACGATCTGGCGGAAAGCTTCATGATGAGCATGCTGCACAATGGGCAGGTGAGTTTTCCCGTGACTGGTGATGGGTCAGAACGTACAAATTTTGCATTATACGCCATATAACGTACTTCGAAGTATGTGAATACGCCGTACAACGTGCATACAGATGAACGTGTTTACACGGCAAATACGCCGTATATTGCATTTTGGGCGTAGAAATATGCCGTATTTGTTTATTGAACAAAACATGTTATACGCCGTGACTCATCACTAAGCGTGACGCAACCCGTGCACGACTCGTACTACAATATAGTACAGTGCACTTGCGACTTGGTGTGGGGCAGTGTCACCCCCCTAGCACCCCGCACTAAAGCAAGACGCGCACTAAATCAAATAGGGCGTTCTGTATTGTTTATACAGAACCATGTGGTCTGTGACAGGTCCCTGGACTCCGCACTATACTGCATATTATAGTGCCGCACTAAGTCAAAGTGAGCTACATCGCGAGTGTACTGTGGCTGATTGAATGCTCAGAGGTCGCAGCAGCAGCCATGCCTTTTCGGTTTTGCCGTGCAGGCGAGGCGGCATTGACAGTAGATCAAGTTCTCCTTTGCAATCTGCGACCTGTCTGCCGCCAGTATGGCATGTGCTGTTGCCATGTGCGCTGGCCTGCCTTTCTTTGTCATAAAAAATGTACCGGTATATTTTTACTTCATATATAATAGATTATCATATATGGTATATGGTAACTATAATTTATAACTGAATAAAATTAGATATTTTGATGATTGCGACGCATTACGGGCTTTTGTCAACCCATATTTTACGTCTTTCTTTCCACTGCACACCACAATGGTGATGATGCTTTTGGCTGCCTGAACAGGCTCGAACGATGAAGGCGAGCTACCTCAACGATGCCGGCGACATCGCCATCATCAGGCCGCTCGCCTACACCCGAGAGGTGCGCCCAAGCACGCCTTAGATGTGTGCACAGGACTGCGCTGGCACTGCATCTTGCACATGCCATGCGGCTGGCGCACCTTGTGGGGGCGCTGCAGGCTCGCAGCTCGCTGGATGAGCCTGCTGGTCTCGCATGACCGCAAGTGCACCGTGATGCCCGTCGCACGTGCCATCCATGTTTGCATTGCTTACGCACCAAGTGTTGCTGTTTCACTTAATTACCTACGGCAGCTATGGGAGGTGCGTTCCAGTGTGCATGTTGGTTGGTCTTGAGGTGCGCCCAGGCACTAGGCATGTGCACAGGCCTGTGTGCTGGCACTGCATGTTGGCCATGCCACCATACGATGCTGCTGTGGCTGCTGCTGGGCACATCTCATTTCTGCCGTTGCTCTGCTCCGCTGCCGTATGGTGTCTCCCCTGGACATGGGACAGCAGCGCCATGTTGTCTTGTCCTTCTAGTGCTGGCGGTACTTCTGGAAGTGCTTCTTGCAGTAGCTGAACCGGGCGCTACTGGCAACTCAACATGTGCGTGCAAACTGAGGGAGCGCCATGTTGTCTTGTACTTCTAGTGCTGGCGGTATTTTTGGAAGTACTTTTTGCAGTAGCTGAACCGGGCGCAGCCAGCAACTCAACACATGTGTGCAAATTGAAATTCGTGCGTCGCATTGCTTGGTGGGTGTGCAGGTGGCAACACGAGATTTCTCCACCAGCGCGTGCCTTCCCGTCATCAATGAGAACTGCCCAGCATGCTTTGAGCAGCCAAAGGAGCGAGCGCGCGTGAAGGAGATGCTTGCGCGGGAAGAGAGCCTGTACCCGGGCATGTTCCACAACATCAGGTACGCAATGGTGTGTGCCGTGTCTAAATAAATAAATGTACCCGGGCATGTTCCACAACATCAGGTACGCAATGGTGTGTGCCGTGTCTAAATCCAGCGGCAGGCACAGCATCTGTTTGCCAGGAATGTGTGCACACGTGGCGTCGGCGCACAGCTCGAGCTTACGGTAGGTCGCTACCTTGCCCCAACCACACACGGTTGCCCACCCGCATGCTGGTGGGGCAGCACGTCTCTGAAGGAAAACATTACCTTGACGGCGCGCGAAATGGTGCCAGCACATGCGCGGCTTGTGCTGCGCATGGGCCTGCGGCCAAACTGCTGGCTACGTGGTGTGCCGCACTGCACAGGAGCAAGGTCAAGCTTGCAATGCAACATGATAGCGGTGTGGTTTATGCTTGACTCGTGGTGGCCGGAGCACGTGCGTTGGTCACGGCTGCGTCGGTGCTGGACCGCGTGAGCGCGACGCGCGCGGTGCCGCGGCATTTTCACTACTAAATGTTGTTTTTTTAAGTTCGAACCATTTTGTGCTCAGCGATTCCTAAAAAATATAATTTAGAAGAATTAATTTTGTTTTGTTTAAAATAAAGCATTTTTTTTCTTTGTTTTTTGTAATGGCCCATTTTTTTTGTTAAAAATAAAATAATAGTGTTTGTGTTTTTTTTCACGAATTTTTTTTTCTGTAACTTGCCCTTCTACTACCCGGGGCGCGCATTATATCCTCTGTGCCCGGCGGCGGGCGCTTTTGTGACACAGTGCACTCGCGATTTAGTGCGGGGTAGTATCACCCCCCTGGCGCCCCGCACTTGAGCGAGACCCGCACTAAATCAAATGGGGTGGTGTGTGCATCGTTTATGTAGAATCATGAGGTCTGTGACAGGTCTGTCCCCCCCCCGCACTAAACCCGCATACCGCACTAAATCAGAGCAAACTAAATCGTGAGTGCACTGTACTTCGAAGCAGATGGTGCAGGAAGTAGAGCGAGAGTTATCTTTTGCCACCTGGTGTGCCACTGCCACCCGGGCGGCGCTGTGACCAAGCAGATTGTCTCAGACCAGCGTCTGGCCAAAACGCATTTTATTTTTTGGGGCTAACACATTTAAGTGCTCATTTCGCAATGCATTGCGTGCTCACTTTCCAAATGTGTTCACGAAATGTTGCAGGAATGCATCCAGGTATACCCAACAAATGCATTTATGAATGCATTTGACGTGTAGGCTGGCAGGCTGGCAGTGACTCATGGCTGCAAATGTGCTGGGTGCACAGGGTCTGGTGGTGTGTACTGTGAAAGAAACCTAAACGGCTGCTAAGCCCAGATACTGCCGTGGCTGGGCAAAATGCCAGACCGAAGCCTGTGGGGTGGTTTGTTTACCTGGTGAAAAGCACCAGACAGCCCCCACACCTACACGCGCCGGTCAGTGTCCTTGAGGGCTAGGGATGATTCAGAGTACAATTACCAACACTGTGTGCCGCCCAAACAGTCCACGGACAGCACACCACCAACCCTGATTGTCACAAGCTGCTTGACACACAGCACACGAGTGATGTTTTTAAAGCTGACTCGTTCGCCATGGCCTGGCCCGTGGTTGTCGCTCTCTGCAGGCAAGCCCTGGTGCCGCTGATGCACCCGTCAATGTACCCGCCGATGCGGGACATCCGCACGCACCTGGCCGCAAGGAGTACACGGACGGCCCGCAGAAGCCTCGGCACTGGATCATCCAAGTGGGACCAACACAAACAACAAGCTGATGGCACATCTGGTGCGGAGGCTGTCGCCGCCACGGCCACTGCCTCTGCTGTTCCACCACCAGCGGCTGACACAGCCTGAGCAAGGACATGATACACACCTGTGAAAACGCTGTACTGCATGTCTACGTCACATGGGAATGCTCGCACCGGGAGCGCTGACCTGTGGGGTGCTGGCGGGCGCGGGTTGGCATTTGCATATGCAGCGATGCGGCAGCCGCACCCGACATCGTGATGGTAGGACTAGGTGGTGTGCCCCCAATGTAAATGACATGCTTTATTCCTGGTACGCACTCCTTGACCATACTGGGCCATCTTTCACCGGTGACTGCAAATGCTGCCTAGAAACCTGTGAAGGGACACAATTTCTGCCGTTTTTCTGCTGCGTCTCCGGCAGACACCGTGCGTCCGCCAGACGAAGGATGACAAACGTGAAACGGCGCTAACGCCAAGTTTTCGGTTGCCGTGAAAGACAGTTTCGCCCACTGCTGAGCACGCAGGCAGCACACACCAAGCACACACAACACAGCCCCATTGTCCCAAACCCACGCCCCAGCAAAATGCTATCGCATTCCCAGTATGTTGGCAGGTACAGCTGTGTGGGCCAGTGGGCTGAGGCAGGGCACTCTGACCCAGCTTGCGCGCGCGTGCAGCCCCGCCTCTGCTGTCCCACAGCAAGTGGCGGGTGCTGCCCGCGCGTTGTGTCGCGTGTGCAAAACCTGCTCAGCCTGCGGCGTGATGTCACTTAAGGCCGACCTGTAGCATCACCATCACTCTGGATGCACCACTGCTTGGCAGTGGGTAGCTGCATGCACCCCCATTGATAGGTACTGTAGCTGCGTATTGCCAGCACCACCTGCGACAGGCGATCTCGAGTCATAATCCGTGGCTGCGCACATACTACTACAGGTGTGGGGGCTGTCTGGTGCTTTTCACCCCACAGGCTTCGGCCTGGCATTTTGCCCCAGCCACGGCAGTATCTGGGCTTAGCCTTTAGGTTTGGTGCACTACTACAGTAGCATTTATTACTGCTGGCGGCTCAATCCTGCCCGCACTTTGTGTATCCGTGTGCATACACTGCCATGCATGTGCCATGGCCACCCGTGGGCTGGCAAGCATGACATGAGCTCTTGCGCGCCCACAAGTGCATATCAGTAAAACTACTGGTGTACCTTAGTAGTAGTACAGCAACACTTCTGAAGTACTTCATACATGAACATTTACGATGAGGCCCGTGAGGCCCGAGAAATTGCGGAGAAATACGACTTACTTCTATTAAACTCCGCTTAGGGCGCGGAAAGCCCTTAGCACGCGGTGCGCGAGTGACCAAAAAGAGGATGATCACACACGCTGTTGCTAGCTAAACAAGCTGGCAATGCTCAGCACTGTGTATACTCCAAAGAAAGCCTGGCATGTTGCCAGAGAAGAACCGGACAAAGTACCTTCGCTAGCCCGCTTAGGCCAGCGTGGCACGCCAGCTGCTGGATGAACGCGCGCAGCGCAGCGGCGCCAGCCAAACGACTCCTGCATAATTGAAAAAAAAAAGAACGGCGGCTCTCACATGAGCCGCTTGGGGAGTGTATATTTCCTCGCGAGTTTATCGCTGTACTCCAAGAAGTATTTACGATGAGGCCCGTGAGGCCCGAGAAATTACGCAAAAAAGATGAAGTACCTGTACGCCAGCCCGCTTAGGCCAGCATGCCCTCCGGCAGTCCGCTACCAACCCCCCAAGGCGGGAGACAGGGGGGATAGGCCGCCCTTTCTTCACTGCGCTGGTGACAAAAAGCACGCAGCGCTCCGTTATCACAGGTACAAATTTAGAAAGTTATTTTTAACAGTTATGCTTCGAAGTATTTACGACAGGGCCCGAGGAATTGCGTACATTGTAAAAAGGTAAAGTACCTACACCGTAGTGCCTTGGCAGGAAACTTCACAACTCGCAGTTCGGAGTACGCAATGGCAGATTCAAGCGTGTTGGACCATGTGACCGATGCCTGCAAAACATGAAACATGGGCACCGGTACTGCCCAGACCACGCAAGCGCATGTAAACATACGTGTGCAGCTCCATCATCACAGCCTTTGCGCCCGCCGCATTCCCTCCAGTCCCTAGGAGCCCCCCTCCCGCCTGGAGGGCAATTGTGCAGCAGTGATGATCTGAGCGGTTCGATCGGTTGACTATGTAGATAGCCAAGCACAGTATGTGTGCATATACTTCAGAAGTACGAACACATACAGTGCACTCGCGATTTAGTTCGCTTTGATTTAGTGCGGTATGAGGTTTAGTGCGGGGTCCAGAGACCTGTCACTGACCACATGATTATGTCTAGACGGTACCGTAAATTGCCCATTTCCTTCCTTCACAGAAAGTAGGGAGGTTTTTACTGGGCATCCCTAACCCCCTTACCCCCTTTTAACTGGCGCTCCCTAACAGGGTACCCCCCCTTATAACTGGTGCTCCCTACTTTATCCCCCGTTTTAACTGACACACCCTAATTGTTTCTCCCCCATCTGAGCTGGTTAGCTCCCATTTATGCTGGCCAGCTCCAAGTGTGCAGTTCAGTGTATTGATGAGGCAGTCAAAAGTGCAAGCACGTGTGATTGGCAGCAGCAGCAGTGCTCAGCCAGCGGCTACCCCGATGACCATGTTGACCTAGGCTGCAGCAGCCCTCACGGTCCACTGAGTGGAGTTATTTCAGGAGCGTTTTGCAGCCCAGAAATGGCCGCGAAGTGCGCAGTTCCACCTGCAGTGATTGTGCACGTGTTGCCTGGGCCCCAGCGGCGCTTTGTAGGCTGTTTCCCTATTACCTTTACCCCCCCCCCCCCAATGTTTGAGCTGGGCGTTCCTAATGCTTTACCCCCCCGTTTTTGCTGGCGGATCCTATTTCCGTTGTACCAGGTAGGGGGAAGAAAATAACCGCTATACAGTGCACAATGCCCTAATTGATTTAGTGCGGGTCTCGCTTTAGTGTTGGGGTGCAACGGGGTGACACTACCCCGCACTAAATCGCGAGTGCACTGTATATACGTTCTAGAAGTACACGTATATACTACCAGTATCAATACTGCAATACTTCATTAATGCGATGCACAAAGTGACTGCTCTGTGCCTACAGCCCAGCTGTGCAGCCATGGACTGTGCAACAACGATGCGGCGTTTCGCAAGGCGCACACACCGCACAAAAAAGCCCTGCTAGTAGTTGTACTCTGAATCATCCTTAGCCCGCAAGGACACTGACCGGCGCGTGTAGGTGTGGGGGCTGTCTGGTGCTTTTCACTAGGTGGACAAATCACCCCGGCCTGGCATTTTGCCCCAGCCACGGCAGTATCTGGGTTAGCAGCCTTGTACGTTTCACACACATACCCCATGCGCAACAGCCTAAAATGGCACATGCCAAACTCACAGCCCACCATGCCCTAGCAGCGCCAGGCCAACACAGCCGGTGTGTGCGTACATGCAGATAGTGCCACGGGGTGGAGCAGGTCCCCTGAGACATGGGGCTGTAATCCGTTGAGTAGTGCTGGCTTCCTTTAGAGTACGCAGCACCACTTGCTGAGCATTGCCAGCTCGTTCGCTAGCAACGGCATGTCTGATCGTCCTTTCTCTGGTCACACGCGCACCGTGCGCAAATGGGCTTTCCCCGCCCTAAGCGCAGCTTGGTGAAAGTACAATGTTGACCACGAGCGCTTTGAGAAAAAGCTCTTGCTCCCGTGACTCTAGGGCCAGCACGTGAGATGCTGCAGCCCAACAACCACACACGTGCATGCGCCGCGACAAGGTAAGGGAGGTCCAGGGCTCAGGGCGGAACCTCGCCCTCGTCGCCTGGGGCGCCGCCCCCGCCCCAATCGCCCGATTTGCCCGCGGGGGGGGGGGGGGGGGGGGGGGGCATGGCAGCCACCATGGACGTGAGTGTGGTAGTGCATACTTGTCTGTTGGGCCAGCAAGCCTTTAGATTTATGTCATGCGTCGGTGTGAGCTGCTGCTGGTGCACGTCCCTGGGTGGGAGGTGCCAGCAGCCTAGCCAAGTGTGTTCCCAGCTGCAACATCAATGTGTAATAATACGCTGATACATAGTACCCCAACTGGCATGGAGCAGGGAGTTTCGAGTTTTTGTGCATCAAATCCCATGCTTTGACTTGCGCTGTCATGGTGTTGTTTTGTATTGTGGCTGTGTCCTGCTGTTCGTGTTCGTGTGTCGTGTCATGCGCAGCGCCATCAGCACACTCTGTGGCCACTTGTAGCGTCTGCTGATTGCTGTGACCTGCGATGGTACCTGGAGAGTGCAGCAGCATCATGTATAGAGTGCAGATGCCCCCGCAGCGTGCTGGACACGGTGTGAGGCTCATGAAGTACTGCGTGTGTGCGTGCCTGTACAGCTATTTTCCTCTGACTAACAGTCAAACAGTCGCGGGGGGGAAGAGATTTAAATTGTCAGCTTCTGCTGAGCAAAGCGCGCATGCGCGCTCACAGACTGTCTTGCTTGCAATCTTGCAATTGTACACAACACAGGGCGGCACGCAGCGGGGACGGGCGGCACGGCGGCAGAGCTGGCGCTTCTGGCGTTTACTTACAAGCACTAGTGCGCCCCGCGAAGCATTCAAATCCGGTGAGGCCCGCAGGCAGGCCAGCGCGGTCTGACACGATGCTGCTGGAGGTGCTTACCATCGCAGCTCACCGGCGCCTTCTTCCTAGGGAGGGGTGGAGCCTCAACAGGGAGCTGCGGTCGATCCGCCCCCCTCTCCGAGTTCAGCTGCGTGGTGATCGTCTACCTGAGGCCCTGGTACTCTCCATCCTCGCGTCCCCCACCGTCGTCGACTTGCAGCTGACAGGCCCGTTCGCATGGGCCACCGCCACCAGCCCTCTGCAGCTGCCCGGGAGGCTGCGGTGCCTGGAGCTGCAGTGCTTCGAAGGGCAGCTGGGCGCAGTGCCCGCGCAGCCTTGGAGGAGCTGCATTTGTGGATCAGCGAGCGGTACGCGGCCGTACAACAAGGACTTCAGTCTCCCTGGGCCCGGGACGAGGCTGCGTGCAAGGTGGCGTCGCGCACCATCCTCGCTGCCATGCCTGCAGACCTGCGGGAGCTCACGACGGACCTACCTGTGGACCTGGTGCCCGGGCTGGCTCTGCCACTGCGGCTGCGCAGCCTCAGTTTGACACAGCTATACATCCCGAGCAGCCCTCCTCAGAGTGTGGGTGCAGTATTCGCCCTACCGGCTAGCCTGGAGACGTTTAAGCTGGAATGCTTGGAGCTGGCGCCGCTGCTGGTGCTGCCGGAGACCCTACGTGAGCTGAGTGTCTTCGACTGTGTGCCCTTAGCTGGCGGCATCAGGCTTCAGCTGCCGCTAGGGCTGCGCTCACTCGAGGTGGACATCCACGACCCGGACCCTAGCAAACCGATCACCGTTGGGGTGCTACCACGCGGCCTCCTGAAGCTGCACCTTGAGGCCAACATCGGCACTTCTTCGCTGGAGCTGCTGCTAGACGGACTGCAGGAGCTCCGCCTGTTCCCCCAGGTGGGCGCAGTCGGCCCGCTGCCACCAGGGCTGCAGAAGCTTTCTCTTGAATGCTTTCACCATGCGTTGCAGTGGCTGCCGGCACAGCTGCGGGAGTTGCGGGTGGACGGGTATCGGCATGCCGTGCCACCCCTGCCGCCCTCCTTGCGGCACCTTGAATTTTACGATGGCCCTCTGCCAACCCTCCCCGAAGGCCTGGTGTCGCTGCAGCTTTGGTTAGAGGCTGGGCAGCTCGTGCCACCGCTGCCGCGCTCCCTGCGCCGCCTGTGGCTCAGGGAGTGGGACTTCGGCAGTGATGTAGCGTTGCCTGATGGGCTGGAGGTGTTGCACCTGACCCTCCGGCAAAACCTAAAGCAGACGGGCAGCGTCGTACCTTTACTGTCCGCAAGCCTCCTGCAGCTGACGTGCTGGCTACGCGAACCCCACCCCTTTGATGTCCCCCCCCCGCGCCTAGATGCGCTGCCTCCGCGCCTGCAGGAGCTGATGGTAAATGGCATGCAACTGCGCTGCGCCGTGCCCGCGAGCGTGCACACGCTGCGCACCGGGAGCCACTTTGACGCAGCTGAGGTCGTGTTTGAAGGTGCACGCCCCCGTGTGTGCTTCCATGCCGAGATGCCACACCAGATCTGTGACGTGCGACCTGGGTGAGCGAAATTTGTTACCCCACCGGTAGCAGGAGGAGGGGGCGGAGAATGGTAGCCCGCCATGTGTGTGTGCTAGCACTTTTGTCTGTTGAGCCGCCAAGCCTTTAGAGTTATGTCATGCATCGGTTTGAGCCATTGCCAGTTGCGCAGCCAAGTGAGTGTGTTCACGCAGCAGTTGCAATATCAATGTGTAATAATACGCTGATGCATTGTACCCTCAACTGGCATGGGGCAGGCAGTTGTGAGTTTTTGTGCTTCAGAAACCCGTGCTGTGACTTGCGCTGTCACGGTGCTGTTTTGTATTGTGGCCGTGTCCTGCTGTTCGTGTTCGTGTGCCATGTGACCGCTTGTAGCGTCTGCTGTTTGCTGTGACCTGTGATGGTACCCGTACGTACACAGCAGCAGCATCATGTGTAGAGAGTGCAGATGCCCCCGCACCGTGCTGGACACAGTGTGATGCTCACGGTATATGTGCGTGCATGCACTTGGTGGGATGGGATCCCGCTCGAGGGGGAACGAAAAAAAAGAAGAACATCTGTGGTGATGAGGCGGAAAACCAGATGACTTGGAACCAGCTAAGCACGCTGATGAAGTAGGTGCCGTGCTGGGAAGG
>JAULBY010089642.1:0-29680 GCA_032358315.1 Ophiocytium majus
GCCAAGGCGGCCACCGCGCGCGGCGCACGCGCTGCAGAGTTCGGCAGCGGGTTTGGCGGCACCGCGCGCCACCTCGCCACGCACACGGACGCGACCGTCACGTGCGTGGACCTGTCCAGGCATGCTAACGAGGTGAGCCCCCTGGGGGAGGGCGGGGGGGGGGAGGGGGGAGTGGTGTGTTGCTGCTGCTCAGAGAGTTGATGTGCCTTGGCGGCAGCAGCCAACAGGCGTTGCCGTTTGCCGTGTGAGCAGTTTCGGCGCCCGTGTTGTTGCTGCGTACCAATGTCGCACAGGGGATGGCCAGCCACGAGCAGCAGCTTGCACTGTCCGTCTCCACCATGTGCACGGTGTTCGTGTGGCTCCTTGGTTGCATGCTGGCGCCGCCGTCACCAGTGTCCTGTACCAGCGAGCCTCTGTGTGTCTACCTGCACCGTGCTGACCGATGCTGTGTGCCGCTGCTGCTGCGCCAGGTGAACCGCAAGCTGACAGCGGAAGCGGGCCTGCAGGGGCGCGTGCTGGTTGGCCCGGAGCGCAGCTTTTTTGAGACGGGCGAGGCCGACGCCACCTTTGACCTGGTGGTGTCGCAGGTGAGCGTGTCAGTAGGACGAGACGCTCAGCTGCTTTATGTGGACACACACATGCCTGCACTGACGCTGGGCGGATGAGTGCCGCCTGAGCGGTGCAAGTGGGCACGCTGTGCGGCTGCGGAATGTTGTCAGGGCAGCGGGCATCCGCGTGCGCGCCAGCACCCACCAAGCAGCAAAACGCCGCGTGCGCTGCCAAGTGCCTTGTGAACACTGCTCTGTGCTGGCACTCCCACTGGATGGCACAAGCTCAGGCATACAGACTTGTGCAGGTGATGACCTTACCCGTTTCATGCATGAATTCACCTCCCAATGCACCTGCAATTATGAATATTTTTCATGTGCGGGTGCGTGCAGGACGCGCTGTGCCACGCAGAGGACTTTGGGGGCCGCGCGCTGGAGGAGGCGGCGCGCGTGCTCAAGCCTGGTGGCACCCTCGCCCTCACCAACATCGTGGTCGACCCACAGGTGCGCGCCGGCCCACCCTTCTCATGCCGTTGCAGGTGCTGCGACGGGTGCAGGCGGCGTGCTTGCGCGCTTCGACTGTGCATGCCAACAGCATGTGTGTGACTTGGGGTCGTTGGCTTGTCCCATGCCTGCGCACTTGTGAACCACAAGCTGTACAATAGGCCATGCACATCCAGCGTCAGCGGCAGCACACAATGGCCGGCTAGCCTGGAGCACCCCCTGTGTAGCCGTTTGTGCCCCTGCCACTGGCTCACATCTATGCTGCCACCTCTGTGTATGCTTGCACAAAATGCGCTTGTGTACCACCTGCAGGCCCGCCCTGAAGAGCTGACGCGCGTCCTGGCGCGCCTCAAGATGAGCTGCATGGACTCCCCCGACAGTCTGATTGCGGCGGCGGAGGTGGCCGGCCTAGAGCTGCTCGAGTTTGAGGACGACACGCCGTCGCTCGTCAAGCACTTTGCCACCCTGCTACAGGTGTGCAAAGCGCTGCTGCTCTTGGGCACCGCGCCAGCATTTTGCCACTGCTGCTGCTGCTGCTGAGCATGCTGCTACTCTCCGCAGGCTCAACACACTGGCGTGCGCACTCGAACACTCGCGCGCCACTGCCTGTCAAGCAGCGCCTTCACGCCCACTGTGGCACGGAGCACCAAACCGCCGCCGCCCCCGCCGGTCGCCCCCCCCATCACGTGCGCACTTCTCCCAGCGGCTGCCATCTGTGCTGGCCTGCTTGCACAGTATGCACGCCGAACTGAGCACAGCACCCCAGCGCGGCCTCCTCCCCAAGCATGAGTCTTGCCCACTGGCCGCACGCCCTTGCCTCAGCAGCGTACGTACTGGGTGTCTCCGCTGTTGCTGCCGCACGCCTGCCGCAGGTGCTGGAGGACAGGTGCGACGCGCTCGCTGCGAGCACGAGCGAGGCGTACGTCGCCGAGACCGCCACCGGCCTGCAGGCGTGGCACGACGCGGGCGTCAACGGCGCCCTGCGCTGGGGCTACTTTGTCTTCCGCAAGTGCGCCAACTGAGGCGCCGGCAGCCCGTCGGTGGCCTCCGCCGCCGCAGCCACTGCCTCCGGTGAAACCTGGCAGCTCTGCCTTGGCGGCAGCGGCGGCGGCGGCCTGCGCGCCGCCCGCACGGGGCGGCAGCTCACTGCTGCTGGGTCATAACTTCAACGTCGTTGCACTTGGTCATCGGTTGCGCGTACCTAGGCCATGGCGGCGTCAAGTGGCACTGTGGGTGGGACCAGGGGTAGTAAGTACTTCAGAAGTAGTCGGGTTGCGGTTGGGGGGGGGGGTTGGGGAGTTGGGCACCCTTGTGGGTGCGTCAGAAGTGGGCCGTTGTTGCGGCAGTAGTTGCAGTGTGCGTTTGGGGGAATGGCTTTTGTTGTTTGCGGGGGCGGGGTGGGTCAGCGCATTCCTTCCGTACAGCACAGTGGTATTTTGTTCCCTCGTTTCCGCCAGCGCCTTTTGGTGAGGGTGGTAGGGTACTGCCACGCAGCTTGGCTGCAAGTCGGCGAAGCGCGCGCCTGCGCCACTAATGTGCAGCCTCGCGCGCTGCACTTCAGCGGCGCGCGCATGCCACACAGTGCAGCGCACGCAGCCATTTTTTGGCACCAGTTTTTGAGAAGCACCAGCAGTGCGCGCCGCTTCCGCTCGCCGGCTGTGTATGCTGCCCGCCAGTGCCGCCCACTTGGCACGCGCTGAGCATGTGTGGCCGCACCGTGCAACACATTTCGTACCCTAGCGCCTGCAGAGACACTGCTGGCAGGGCGGGCGACACACATTTTTGATCAAAAACGGTGCGTTTGGGGGGGGCGGGTGGCGGGCGCAACGGCGCAGACCTGTGTGGGCGACGTAAGCGCGCACATAGATGTGCCGGGGGGGGGGGGGGGGGGGCATGCAGATGGCATGCCAGTAAAAATAAATGTGATGTGATGCTTGCCGTGGCTGGGGGTCAGAAGCAGTGTGGCGCATGTGCCCGTCTATTTTTGCTGCTGCTGCCGGTGCGAGCGTGTGCAAAGTCTGCAGGGTTGCTTGCGACCGGCCAAATGCAGCAAAAATGCACGTGAGAGTTCATGGCAATACTGAATGGTTGGTAGGTTGCAGGTGCGAGCATTTCGACTGCAGCCGCGGCGCGCCAATCAAGCCACCAGCTGGTGCGAACGCACACAGCAAGGTGTGCAAAAGCTGATACAGCCAATGCATGTGTTGTATTTACAAAAGCCCAATGTACTCTGTGTTGTGTGCGCAGTGCCAACGCTGCTGGTGCTTCTGTGGTGGCAGCCACATGCAGCGCACCAGCAGCAGCTGGTCCCGCAGGCGCAAAACTATGGGACAATTTTGGTGCCGCACACCCTATACATGCGACATGCGAGGGGCTGCACAGGCACCTCAACGCCCTGTGTGCGGGCTGCACTGCAAGCATGCGGCCTAACTGCAGCAAGGCCCGGTGTCAGGGCCCGCAGCACGGCTGGTGCAGGGCTTGCTGCAAACGCAGCTGCCTTCATCCGCTGGCGGAGAGATACATGTTGTCATGTGCGCAATAGAAAGTCCAAAGCGACAGCGTGCTCGGTATCGCCTGCGACACTGAGCTGCAGTCCCTAGACCAACCCTCGCACGGTGCACAAACCTGCGCATCGCCGCCAGCAATGCCTGTGCCTCAGCGCCCAGTCGCCACACCTGCAGCCACTCTGAAGGGCTGTAACACTGTGCCAGAGGCTGCCGCCGCCGCAGCCCACCAACTGCGCCACGCCAGCAGCTGCCGCCTCAGAGCCGTGACCTAATGTTGTGGTCCTCGCCCGCAAAGGCGTCGTAGCCAATGTAGGGCAGCTCTCGGCGCGCCAGCAGCGCGTCAAGCTCCTCCTCCACCACCCGCTTCGGGAGGTTTCCGATGAGGGCCGTTTCGACGTCTCCGAGGGGGGAGACAAGCGCCAGGTGGGGGATGCCGTCCACGCGGAAGGCGTCCACCAGCCTCGCATTCTGCCCACACACGCAACCGCGACCCAAGAGTGGCAGTGACGGGTCAGGGCTTGAGACGCATTTTATACGTCTGAGTATATGACATGGAACGTGACTCTACGCCCATAAACGCGACAGTTCGCGCGTATACGGCGTGCATGCACACGCAGTAAGGACACGTTGCGCGCTGTGTTTAATACATCGTAGTAGTACAATCTACGGTGTGATCATGTTTACACTACTGTAGTACTTTGAAGTACTTCAGAAGAACATGTACTACGTACTGTTGTATGCTGTGACCTATCACTACACAAGAGACGCGGCAAACGGTGCACCAGCGTGTGCGGAGTCACCGGGCTGTGCGCGTGCGCAGCGGACAAGGCGCGGCTGCTGGTGCTTCCGTGTGTGAGACTGGTGGGGGGGGGGGCGGGCAGCGGCTGCCCTGGGGGTGGCAGCGGCATACACTGCCACCATGGTCAGCATAGGTGGACCCGCCCACTCGTGCTGCGCATTGTGTGCATGAGGGGGCAAACACGTGCGATTCACGGACTAAAAGCTGTGCGTCTTGCAGCGGCAGCTTGGTGGCAAGCTGCGGGTGGTGTGACTGGACCACACAGCGCCACACAGCTTGTGGGCGGCATGGCGAAAAGCTGGTCATGTGTGCGCTGACAGGGCGGCCGGCCACTGACCCAGCAGCACATCTTGCGCCAGCATGGCTGGGGACAGACTGTTTGCGCAAGTGCATGGGCCAGCTGTGGCTTGGCGGCAGCACCGTATTGCTGGCAGCAGGCACTGCACAGCAGTCTTCAAACCCTGTGCTAGCTGCTGTGTGGACGAGGTGCGCGTGTGCATGGCTGCTGGCGCTTCTCACCTTTGAGCTGTCCCCATCTATGACCACAAAGTTAACACGACCGCGGTACTCATCCTCCACACGCCGCATGGTGGGCGCCATGGCGCGGCAGTTTTCGCACCCTGTTCCAGGCAGCATTGGCAGCAAAGCAGCAGGTGGCTGGTTCAAAAATGCAGCAGGCCCCTCACCTGGCTGTGCCGCTACGCCTCAGACTGGAGTGCGTTCACACATCAGCTCGCGGACAAGCTGGGCTACAGTTGTGGCAGGGCCTGCATGTACTTGGGCACGCAGGTCAATAGCTGCAAGCACACAAGTACTCATGGGCACTGCAGAGATCACCGCAGATCCGTCCTGTGTAAGAAACTTTCAATTGTGCACTGCCGCACAGCTCGCTACGCCACTTGCACCTGCCCGCTACTAGTGTAGTGTATGTAGTGCTGCCGCTGCTGCTGATAATGAAGCTTCAGACCCTTGACGTCTGATACAATTTCTGGCTCTACGCAGGCCTCAACACTGACATCAACGCTGCTGCACCTTGCCACTCGCGCACCAAACCACAAAGCCAGCCCACTGCCTTGCAACCCTGAACATGCGCAATGGAGTACCAGCACCGGTGAGCTGGAACAATGATAGATATGGTGGCAACTGCGCCTGCGGTGCCCACTCACAGTCAGCATAAAAGTCCACAACGGTTGGTTTGCCGTTATTCAGAGCGGACGCCAGCACGGGTGAGTTGCTCTCCATCTCGTGCAGCAGTGCGAGGGCGCCGGCGCCCCCCGCAGCAGCCCCTCCCGCCGGATCCCCCGCCCTCAACGCGAAAAAAGCGACAGCGCTGGACACAAAAGAGCCGACGGCGATGCCGATGTTGCGCCGCTTCTCCGCCCGCAGCTCCTGTGCCAAAGCCTCGGCCCTGGCGGCTGCCTCGGCTGCGGACGGCTGCTGCTGCCCCAGGCTAGCAGCTATCCTCTCCTGCAGGGTAAGCTCTCGCCCTCCGTGCTCGTCGCAGCACGAGTTGGCGCCTGCAGCAACGGCTGACGTGTCCCCATCTGCGTCTAGCTGTGCAGGTGGGTGGTGAGCGACAGCTGCAGCCTCGCCGCTGTCTTCTGCCCAAGCCCCCTGCTGCTCTGCTCTGCTCCCTGGTGGAGGCACCGAAAACAAGTGGGTGGCCCGGGCCGCCACCAGGTGCGGCGGGGATGGGAAGGTAAAGGAAAGGCAGGGATAACCGCATAAACACGCCACCGCCGCAGCTAAAACCACACGCGGCGCCATGGTGCGCTGTGCTGCTCTGCTTGAGTCTGGTGCACCAAAAGTTGCTGCTCACAGCTTCAGAGCACTGACTAAGCCTGCGCCCACTTTAGCCGCTGAACTCGACTTAAGCCGTGCCGGCGAAAGGTGGGCATGCCCTGACATGTATACTGAAAATTAAAAGGAGGTGACATGGTCACAAGTGCATAGCACAGTTTGCTAGGACGGCAACAGCCTTAGCAGCTGGGTTATCGGCCTCTGTGCAGTTGTCACAAGGCGCATGGTGCGGCATGCAGTGCCTGCACATGTTGCAGTCCTTGCTTTTCGAAGCAGCACCACGACGCAAAGCGCTCTCTAGTGCACCCAAGGAATCCGGTGGTTGAAGCCCCAGGCACCATGGAACACTCATGCGCAGGCGATAGTTTGGCCCTCGTATCGCCATGCATTCGCATGTAAGCACCAAGAATTATGAGCAGCACTGTGAGCGGATCCGCGCAGCTGCCGCTGGTAGCCAAGAGCCTGTCCGAACACCTATTTGTGTAGTATTGCAATGGATTCTCGAGACTCAAGTACCACCATGAGGTAGGCACTCCAGACGGCGGTATATCCTATGGCGGGCCGGCCTGCCCACTCGGACGCCCCGCTCGCCTCTCGACCTGGCTCCCCTTGTGGTCTGGTGGGGTCCCCCCCCCCCCGGTGTTGCAGTGGGCACGTAACAGCAGCTGTTACAGCGTACAGTGCAGACCGCAGGCTGCAAAAGGGCATACGCTGCCCCATGACACCCCATCCTCTCCAACATGCAGGCCGACAGAATCGCATCGCAGTGCGAGAGTTCTCCAGAGGGTCTACCGGCGCCTGCCGCCACCCTTGCCACTGCCTGCGGCGCCACCACCACCAGCGCCACCGCCGCCGCCGCCGCCCCGCGCCGCATACAGCTTGCACAGTGCGCCGTGGCGCTGCCCGTCCGCCTTCTGGCACTCTCGCCCGCAATACAGCGCCACACGGCACACGCTGCACGCGCTGGACGCGGGCTCATTGTCACAGTAGTCGCACTGCTCCTGCACCACCGCTGGCACAGGCACCACACTGGCTCCGCGGCGGCGGCCACCGTTGCGCTTCCCGTATGTGGGGTCCAGGGAGGCGCGCCGCCAGGGCACGCCGCCGCCCGCGTCGCGCGCCACCGCCTCCCTCAGCACGTCGGCGTCGATGCGCTTGTACGCTGGGTGGGGCAGGCAGCGCTGCACGGCGGCGAGGAAGTGCGCCCGGACGGCTATCGGCGTGTCGTCTTTGGCGGCAGGGGGCACATCCAAGTCCGCTGCCACCGCCAGCTCCTGCGGGGGGTGACATAGTGGTGGGGCACCGATGGGAGGCAGGAGAGCGCCGGACGAGCTGATGTGAGGCAAGCTGGTGCCGCACAAAAGTGAAGGACAGGAAGTAGCTAAGATGGCGCAGGCAAGGCGACGAGGCAGTCTGGTCTGACGCGGGTGGCAGCTTAGCTTGCACGACACTTTAGTCGTTTGCAGACTAACCCAGGTTGGTACACATCGCTTCGCACCTCGCTTCACAGCCACCACCGCCACTCGCAGTGCCGCCACCACCATCGACAACAGGAGCAGCAGCAGGGGCAGCAACTGCGTCAGCAGCACACAGAGCCTCAGCGCGTCCCCTCTACACATGCTACGAAAGCTGAGCATCAGGCACGCACCAGCTTGGTCACCGACGTGCGGTGGGCGGTGTACAGCGCCCATCATGCGCGAAGCATGAGCTCGGGCGTGCGCAGCTCCACGGGCGAAGTCCAGCTGCCTTGCGGTGCCACCAGAGTCAGGCCCGCTGCGTCAATGCCACAGGCAAAGGAAATCTCCGGGAACACGGGATCGATCACTTCCCTGCACGGGCGCACACAGGAGGCGCAAGGGGCAC
This sequence comes from Ophiocytium majus, assembly GCA_032358315.1. Taxonomy (NCBI): domain Eukaryota; class Xanthophyceae; order Mischococcales; family Ophiocytiaceae; genus Ophiocytium; species Ophiocytium majus. The sequence goes on from JAULBY010089642.1 coordinate 8,022, forward strand.
TGGCAGGCTGGAGTGCGGTGCATAAAGGTGCTGCCGGCAGCCCCACCCTGGTGCGCAACAACACGCTTGCTGAAAACTTGGCTGGCATGGCAAGGCTGTAACAGAGCACGTGCTTGGACACCAGAAAGCGCATGGGCTCTTGTGCATACATCACAGACATGACGTTATCTGTGGATGCATCTGCCCACGTTAATTGTCGTCCTGCTTCATAAAGCCTAACGGCACTTGTGAGTGAGTACTTGCCAAAGTAGTGGCGCGCCACTGGTCAACCAAACAGCTCACCTGTCGAAACACCAGACAGCTGGCACCCACACAGACACAGACGGCACTGCTGGCAAGTAAGTCGGATCTGGTGCAGTTCTGCTGGCGCATCTCGCAGCATTGCATCAAGCTTGGCAACATGCAAGTGGCTACACGACCGCGACACGTCCAGGTGCCAACCAGTCTGTGAGGCTGAGCAGAGCCGGGCGATGCCCCTCTGGCTGCAAGGTGGCTGCCACAGAATTCCCTCAAGCGACGTTCGTAGGCACATGTTCTCGTGTGTTTACCGAAGCACCGCTGTGATCTCATGTGACAAATTCGTCGTCCCGTGCCAGATCCACCGCCTGCAGCACCAGCCAGAGCCCCTGTGCCACCGCCACCGCCCCATTGCCACGCGGCGTGTGGTGGTCGTCACCCAGCGGCAGCGGCACGGTCGGCCTCACATCGTCCGCCAGGTTGGCGGCCACCTCCGCCAGCGGCGGGGGTGTTGGCGGAGGCGGCAGGCGTCGCTTCCAGCAGAGCGTCCTCGAGTAGGTTGGCGCTCCGGCGTCCGCGTATGCGCAGGGTGCCGTAGGGGCCCGTCTTTGACCTCTGGTCAAAGGCGGCTAAATGGCCAGGGCGAAAGCGGCTCACGCTGCAGCCCCTGCTCCGCCTCTTCGAGCCCGCTCGCACTCCCTTGGCAGCGCGCAGCTCGAGGGGAACAGCAGGGCTGCAGCATCACGCGCACGATGCAGTTGGCAGCGGCCAGTGCCAGCAGAGGACCTGTGGCAGTGCGAAATACCGTCACGGTTAGGCGTGGTCTGCTCGCCGGCTGTGCTGGGGCTACTCGCGCCCTTCCTTTGGGTGTTGTTTTACACTGTTCCCAGCAGCGCGTCTCGCCTAGCAGGCGTAGCTTGGGCTGCGCAGCCGCCAGCGGTGCTAGCGCCATTAGCTTGGCAGGCGCCAGCTGCCCTTACCACCCTAGCCACACAGTGCTCAGCTGTCCGTGCCGCCCCGGCCACGACGGCGGGGTGTTGGCACTCCCAACAATAACAGCAGCAGCAATCTCAGCGACAACTGCCGGCTGCTGCCGGAGGTGGTGTACAGCAGCAGGAGCGGCGTCCATCCGGCTTCGACCATTTCAGCAGCCAGATCTCCCTCTGCCGGAGCTGGTGCAGCCACATCAGCCCCCAGCTGCGGCGGGTACATCAGCATGGCGGCACTCGGGCACCCAGCAGGAGCTCCTACGGACGGGCGGCTTGGCGCAGGCGCTGGCGCTGGTCCGGTTCTGCGAGGGGAAGTCAACACTATCCTCCAGCCGCGCAGGAACGCGTGCTTTTCACTTTGGCATCAGGTTAGCTAGGCCGTGCTCACCTGCCACACTGCACCCTTGCTCCCGCGAAGCTATCACGTGCCATGCCGCTGCTTCTGGCCATTCGCGCCTTCCGCGGCCCTCGCATACGGTTTCACGTCAGCGGGCTGTTTGGCGCTACGCTATCGCCACGTGCTTCCAGTCAACACAGTCTCGGCCGTGGCATGCGGCCACTGTGCAACGCTCTGCGCCTCATATAATATTGTAGCCCCATGCCGGCGCGCAGGTTCGGCGGCATCATGCCGCAGTCTCGTTTTGAACACATCGGTTGCACAGTAACCGCAGCTTCACATAAGTTGCACAACACGGTCTTGGCCACGCCAAGCCGTTACGCCGAGTGGCCCCGGCCCCGCCGTGCTGCCGTACAAAGCGCTGGCCTTGGCCGCTACATGCTGCAGCTTCACGTCATGTGTCTGGTCGCGCTATCCACCCCTTCTTGGTGTGCCTCATACCGGGCTCAGGTTAGTTTCGCGGCATTTCCGACTACCCCAGCACTGTGCAGGAGGTATGTTTTGGTGATGTGGCGCCGTTGTTTCCACCGTCAATCTCATACGTGGTCGGCCCAGTGCTTGCTAAGCCGTCCTTTCGTATTGTAACCCTACGCCATCCGCCACGGCCGGTCTCGCCAGGGCTATGGCGCTGTTTTGCGTACTAGCCGCTGCTACAATGTGTGCCACCCCAAACCACGGCAGTTTGGCAACAGTCGCCCTCCGAGGTGCATACCCCCCCCCCCCTTACCACCCCCCCTTGAAGGCTATGCGCCGCGCCGCCTCGCCTTGTCGTTCGGACGCGCTGGGCCGCCGCCTTGAGGTATGATGTCGCTTCGTGCCACTGCTGCACGCTCTACTCTCGGCCCCTTCACGCCGCCGCTTCACCGTTCACCATGTCTTGGCCGCTTTATGCCGATCCCTTAAACCTTTACTCGGTCGCCTTGTACCGCCACTTCGGCCGCGTATGCCGCCGCCTTACATTCACTTGGCCGCTTCATGCTGCCGCTTCGGCCGCTTCATGCCGCCGCCTTTGCTCGGCCGCATTTATGCCGCTGCTATTAGTCGGCCTCATTTAGGCCGCTGCTTTTCCTCGGCCGCATTTATGCCGCTGCTTTTGCTCGGCCGCATTTATGCCGCTGCTATTAGTCCGCCTCATTTTGGCTGCTGCCTCTCCTCGGCCGCATTTATGGCGCTGCTTGTACTTAGTCTTCGCGCCCCATTTATCGGGGTGTTCTCCGACTTCCCCAGCACCATGCGGAAGGTACGCTTTTGGTGTTGTGGCACCATTGTTGCCACCGTCCATCTCGTACGTGGTCGGCCCAGTGCTTGCTAGGCTGCCATTTCATGTCGTAACGCTACACCATCCGCCGCGGCGGGTCTCGCTTCGGCCGCTCCACGCAGCCGCTTTTCCTCGGCCGCATTTATGCCGCTGCCTTTGCCGCTCTGCGCGGCATTTATGCCGCTGCCTTTGCCGCTCTGCGCGGCAGAGTGCTGCATTTATGCCGCTGCTTCGGCCGCTCTACGCAGCCGCTTTTCCTCGGCCGCGTTTATGCCGCTGCTTTGGCGCTCTACGCAGCCAAGTACCGCATTTATGCCGCTGCTCCGGCCGCTCTACGCGGCCGCTTTTAGTCGGCCGCACTTAGGCCGCTGCGTTGGCTGCTCTACGCAGCCGATTACCGCATTTATGCCGCTGCTTCGGCCGCTCTACGTAGCCGCTGTTCCTCGGCCGCATTTATGCCGCTGCTTTCGCCGCTCTCTACGCAGCCAAGTACCGCATTTATGCCGCTGCTTCGGCCGCTCTACGCGGCCGCTTTTACTCGGCCGCATTTGTGCTGCTGCTTTGGCCGCTCTACGCAGCAGAGTACCACATTTGTGCCGCTGCTTCAACCGCTTTGCGCAGCCGCTTTCCTCGGCTCGTGTTTGTGCCTGCACTGGCAGCTGCGCTGCCTACCATGGCGCACCGGCTTGCTCAGATGCGCGCGCGTGCTGCGGAGATGGAGCCGCCCCCTCGCCTGGCGGCTGCGCGAGTGTTCAGAGTTGCTGCGTGCATGCGGGGCGTTCCTGCCGCGGTGCGCACCCCTTGGTGGCGCTGCAGCTGGCAGTGCGCAGTGCGCGGCCCTGTCTTTCTTGCCGCCGCTTTCGCGCTTGGCCTTTTATCTCGCCGTTGCTATGCACGGTTGCGCCTTTATCTCACACACATCGGCCGCTGTCCGCAGCCGATTTCTATGTTTCAGCCGCTTGACGCCGCCGCTTACCGGGCCTCGGCCGCTTTGCGCCGCTGCTTCACCAGGTCCCGGCCGCTTTACGCCGCCGCTTCGCCTTGTCTCGGCCGCTTTACGCCACCGCTTCGCCATGTCTTGGCCGCTTTACGTCGCAGCTTCTCACCATGTCTCGGCCGCTCTACGTCGCGGCTTCACCATGTCTCGGCCGCTTTACGCCACCGCTTCACCATATCTCGGCTACTTTACGCTGCAGCTCCCATCATGGCGCCCCAGCCGCTCTACACGGCCATGTCCATGGCGTTGCCGGTGTGCGCGGTTGTGCCGGGTTGTGCCTTGTTCACACCGTGGCTGGGTGTCACAGTGGTCGTGCCTGTTTCACGCCATCTCTACTCGCAATCGGACTCGCAGCGCCGCCTGCACCGTACGTGCACGGTCACGACGTCCTTTGCACCGGCGCCGTCGCGGCCACGGGACTTGTTGCACCCGCGCCGCCATGGCCCGTGCTGTCCTGTGCTGACCACTTCGCCGCCAGCTTCACGCCTGCTGGCAGGAGGTGCCACCGTCTCTCACATGATTTCTCTACAGCCTATGCTGATCACTCTGACCTTGCGCTGACCGCGCACCCCAGTGCTGTCGGCACCCCACGTGCACCGCCCCCTAGCCCCCTCGCTGCCGCCAGCCGGCGGCGTGGCCCCGGCTCCTCGTTTCGCGGTTGTGCCGTGCCTTCGCACTACCATGCAGGGTGCTGCGCAAGGAGTGGCACTTGGCGCTGGCGGCGGCGGCCGGTACGGCGGCTCTACACGTGGCGACGTGCGGCGTTCCGCCCCACGTGTGCCTCCGCTGGCGATCCGACCCGTCGCAGGCGTGAACGCGTCCGCGGCGCTGCGCATGGAGCGGCACTTGGCGCTGGCGGCGGCGGCCGGTACGGCGGCTCTAACCGTGGCGACGTGCGGCGTTCCGCCCCACGTGCGCCTCCGCTGGCGATCCGACCCGTCGCGGGCGTGACCGCGTCGACGCGGCCGGACTGCGCTTCCTCGGGCGGTGCGGCAGTCCGGGCTTTCCCACTGTTGTGGTACAACGCCTCGTGTGGGCCGCGGGCTGGCAGCTGCGCGTGGCGCGGGATTCGTACCCGACACGTGCGCGGGCTGTCATCGATTCCGCGGTGGTGTGGGCGCTTGCCTCGGCGCGATGCGCGTGTTGGCGCGCGAGCCGGGCAGCGCCGCCGACCCTGTGGCGCTGCTCGCCGGCATGATCGAGGCGCTTCCGGTTGGTACCCCGGCGGGGGAGCCGCTCATGTCTACCGTTGCGGCGGGTGGCGGCCTGCGCTGCATCACACGCGCCGCCGCCGCCGTGTTCATTCAGGCGCTGGCGCGCCTTCACGGTGTGCCTGCCGACGGCCTTGGCACGCATGCTATGCGCGTCGGTGCCGCCACCACGCTTGCGGTGGCCGGGGTGCCTGGCCGATTGATCCAGCTGGACCAGCTGGCGGGGCGCTGGCGGTCCGGTTCGTTCAAGGCGATAGGCGCCAACGCGGCTGAGTTCGAGCGCGTCAGCGCGGCGCTGGCGGCGGCGCGCGGCGTCGCGGCGGCTGTTGTGCCGCCGCCCACGCGCCGGTAGGGCGGTGGTTCCCGCGGTGTTCTGGGGCGCTTGCCTCGGCCTGGCGCGCGGCGGCCTCTGCTGTGGGGTTCTGCCTTTGCCCCCCTCCACCGTGGCCTCAGGCGGGACCGAGTTCCTTGCCGGGTCATCCGAGTGCAGAGGGGCTCAGCGCCCGGGGCGAGGATGTTTGCCCCCACCTAGCACATAGGGCGTCCCTGTCCTGCCATTCCTTTGGCTGTGCTGCCTTGTTTGACATGCAGCGCACGCGCGCCATATCTCAGGCTTAGCGCGCGTGCTCAGCAGTGGCGCGGCGAAGCCGCGCGCCCTGGCCATTTACAAAAAACAGGCACTAGCAGAGGCAGCCAGGCAGGGAAGAGAGAGTGGTGGCGCCCATTTTCCAACCAAAACGTTACCTCGTACACAGTGAAGCTGCTGCATGCACTGCACCTACGTAAATGACAAGGCAAACCCGCATCGCTGCCCACCACCGCGGCTGCTGTGGCGGCAGCGGATTGCACCAGGGCCGGCACTCGGCCTGCCTGGGCAACTGCAATCCCCAATGCACAAGCAGCGGGTGTGTGCCAACACACCGACGCAGTGTGACGCAAGTGGCACTACGGCTCAGTGGCACTATGGCTCATTTGCAACCGCTGTTGCGGCTTCAGCTCCATTCACCGCCTGCACACATGAGCGCATGGCGGCACATATGGTGTCGGTAAGTGTGCTGCATGCGAGCAGCGGTGTGTGGCGGTATGTGCCATGCGTCTGCCCTGTTGGGTGCCTGAAAAAGGCGCACCAGTGCAGATGCAGCAGCAGCATTCCACGTAGTAACCACGCTATCATGCTGCCATGTCAACACTGGTTTTGTTGCATGTCAAGCAGTTTGACATAGCTGTACGGCAAACACCCCAACCATGCATGATTTGAGCGTGCCTCCGTGCAAGCAAGCAGTTGCCAAGCTGTCAAGCAGGTACTGACCTCGTCACCATCAGCGGCAGCAGGAGCTGCTGCCACTGCGGCGGTTGCCCTGTCTTCAGCCATTGCGGCCTTCCTGCTTAACCGCAGCTGCCCCTTCTCATTCACCCCCAGAAGCTTGACATCTGCGCAGTTGCATGTGCATGCGGCAGCAGCAGGTGGCGGGATCAGCAGGATGGACATGTCTGCCACATTCCAGGGGTCTCACAGCCGGAGGTGTAAGCACACAAGGGGTCACATTTACTAGTAGTTGCATCTATTTGCACTTGTGGGCGTGCAAGAGCCCATGTTATGTATGCCAGCACGCCCACTGTTACAAGTGATGTCATGACACATCAAAAGAAGTAGTCGAAGGCATGCTGCATCTGAGCCAGTGTAGTAAAGCAGCCGCAAAACGCCACACAGCACGCAGAGCCCTTGTAACCCTTGGCCAATGCCTTGGATGACCTAAATGCCGGGTACCGACTGCCTTTTTCATTGGCACAGCGGCCGGCTCAGGCTCCCTGCACATGCACCAGTGAGTGCTTCCTGCCCGCACACAAGGAGATTGTGTGCGACAATCGCCACATGTGTCTGCTGGGGTCATTGCACAGCAGCAGGTATCTGAATGTAAGCCCCCCCTATTGGTATAGCACCCCCCGTCACAAAAATATTGAAAGAACCTGCCCGGAGGAATGGATGAGGGGCGCCTAGCTGCAACACCGGGTGTTACCTGCATGTGTACACTTTATACACATTACTTCATCCCCCAGTCCAGCCTACAAGAGCTCGGTGCCGCTGGGTAGTGAGGCACCATGTCCAGCTTTCAATGTAATCAGTAATCAGTTCTAAATAACACCCTGCTGGGCAGAAGTTACCTTGTTTTGCCCCGACCAATGACTGCCTCGCGGAAATCAGCGACTTTTTTCCCTGCAAATTTTAAAGGTCGGTTCACACACACATAACTTTGGCGCCTCCAAAGAAAGTGGCGGCAGCAGCATGTGGCGCACAGCGGGTGCCAAGGACCTGACGGTGGCTGAGAAGTGTGCCATAGGTGTCAAGTACGTCTACCTGCGCGCCCAGGGGCTTGACGGCCAGCGGCTCCTCAGGGGGGCCCTAAAAGCCTTGGCAGCAGATTATTATCAGATTATGGCGTCTCCGCCACCACCATCAAGGGCATCGGGGCGGCGGCTGTGGCCATAGCGGCCGCCCCCGGGCCTGTGACGCTGGACCTGGAGGCCAAGCGCACGGGCAGGGCCTGAACGAATGCTGCCATAACCGAGAAGGTGCCGGGGCGTGCGCTGGCGGTGCCTTCTTACCCAGCGCTTCACCTACTACGAGTGGGCCGAGACAGCAGCAGTTGGGCACTGCTGCGGTGGGCAAGGCGCCAGGGCGTCGTGTTCAAGTCGTTGTACGTCAAGCCCACACCCACGTACGCGCAGAAGATAGGGGGGCTGCAGTTCGCATCCTTTCTCCACAGCGTGCAGGCCGGGGCGGGGCGGGGGCGGCAGCGTCTGCTGGTCTGCTGGGAGCGGAGCTGGCGCACGCGTGCGAGAAGTGGTTCTTCGTGGAGCTCACAGGTGACACGCAACCAGCGCAGCCGCCTCACCTCGATGTCTGCAACCTCAGAGCATTTTTGCTGGCCTGCAAGCTGGGCAGCGGAAGTTTTTTGTTTGTGTCTGTAGCCCAGCTTATTGAGGCAGTTGAGCAGGTCTCGGCAGAGTACCGCAGCACTGACCGCGCGTGGGGTACTGCCTTGCCTCAGGGGTGTGTGAGCAGGTGATGCTGCACAATGGCGCAAACAACTACAAGCTTCCTCACTCTGGCTGCGCCAGCAGTAGGGTGAGGACACAGTAGCGGGTTTGGTGCCACGCTACCTGGCGTGGACCCAGAGGCTGAGCTGAGCGGGCTGTCCCTTTGGATGAAAACAATGCCCTCAATGCTTAGCCATGCTATGCTTGTACATGTACACACAATATAATAACAACATGTGCACACCCCATTTTGAGGGTGCTCTTCAACTTCCAGACAGTGACTTGGGTGCTTTGTGCCTGTGCTTTGCTGCCAAACCATGACACTAACAACGGAGCTATTATGGGCTGGACAGGAGCACATTTTATCACGTACGTACAGCACTTCACACACTAAATATTTATAAAGATGTAGTAAAACACCCCCCCGCATTCAATTTTAGAAGAGCCCCCGGTGCAAACGACGGCCGATGCTCGGCGACAACACCAAGTGGGTTTATACTCCCAGTACTTGCGGTAAAAGGCACGGACATTGTTGTTGCTCGTGGCATGGCTCACCTAGCTTGTCGCCGACGCTCACAAACCCCTCCACGCTGCGTATGCGCGCCATGTCGAGCTCGCTCACGTGCACCAGCCCCTCCAGGCCAGTCGCAATCTCCACAAAGCAGCCAAAGTTGTGCACACCCTTGACCACGCACTCGCGGTAGATGCGCCCCACCTGCGGTGCGCGCGCGCAATATGATGTTGGAACATGTTCTTCTGTTGAACTCCGCTTGGGGCGCGGAGAGCCCTGTGCACATGGGGTGCGGTTGATGAAGTCGAACAGTACTCATACCGTAGCGGTCTACAAGGTAGTACCAGTGCCACATGGCACCAAAGCGCGCAGCCCCCAGCCAACACCGGACCCAAATTTAAGGCTGCGCAGCAGCACACACCAACTGCAACATGTACACATGCATGTATTTTCATGGGGCACACGGGGTACGGCAATTACTATACGTTTTAACTTGTGGACGGATGTTGTACAGCGTACCACAGTAGTATACTGCGAAGTTCATGCACTGTGACTCATTACTACATATACTTTCAAGAAGTACCTCATAGAAGCAGTATAACATAAATGTAGCATGCACACCATGGCGTGTCCACCCCTTACGCGCACCCCACATGTCACAGGGTTCAAGTAGGATGGCTTGCACAATGTCATCGTACACTCTCGTTCTCTCAGGGCACAGCAGCTACCGGCTGAGCAGTTTTCGGCAGCCCATTACAGCCATAGGAAGCGAGTGCTGCTGCACACGCATGCAGGCTGGCACAGCGACATCTGCTGCTTTAATCATTGTTTTGGGTGCTCAAAAACTACATGAACCCCCGCATTGCCTCGTGTTGTCGGCTGTAGTAAACGCTGAGGTGAAACTTCTCTGAGTGGCTCCCTAAATGACCCCACCCGCCCCCCTCCCCATTGCTTATTGCTTGCACCCAACCAAATGTTACTGACAAGTGACCCAAATAACCACTTAAGCACTAGACATTGGGTGTGAGACATGGGCCCCCTTACTCCCGCAACGCCATGTTGGGCGGATGCATTTTGCTGGGGTATGAGCAATGATGGGTCGCGGCGTAAAACACATTTGATACGTTATACAAAATGCGGCGTATTTCTACGCCAAAAGACGCGATATACGGCGTATTTGCCGTATTCATAAATACGTTCATCTCTATACGTTATACACCGTATTTACATACGCTATACGGCGTAGAATGCCAAGTTTGTACACTGTGACCCATCACTTCATATGAGTGACGGCGCATGCTGCCGGCCAAAGGCAGGGCAGACAGCTGCAATGGTGCTTGCTCTGCTGCAATGGCCGTGGTCCCCACCTCAGGCTTTTCTGCAGGCTCCTGCTGAGGCCTCTCCGCCTTGTTGCCGCCGCCGTTGCGGCCGCCGCCACCGCGCGTGTTAACCGCCTCCCCTGCGAGCGCCTGCACAGCGTGTGCACATTGGCACCAGCAATGGCACATGCAAGTTACTCAGAGTTAGGCAGCGGCTTAATCGTTGTGCAGATGCAAACAGACGAACACGAGTTCAGACGGTACTGGGGTAGTGCGCAGGCACCTGAAGCGGCCCTTAATCAACAAGCGGCACTTGCTAGCTACCTCTGCATGCGCTTGCTGAGGTGATGGTTTGACGTCATTTTGGTGTGTGCACAAACTTGGGTGGTGATAGTGGCTGCCAGTTACAACTGCACAGGCAGCAGCTCTGGACTGGGCAAGGCGTCGTGTACAGCTGTAGCCGGCGACACAAAGAACAATGTACAGAACTCACACGCAGAGCTCACTGGAGCAGCCCAGAACGGTAAACCAAACTCAAACAGGCGCTGTCTTCCTGCCCTTATGAACGCGCTAGCCCTCTCGCTGGCACCTAGCGTCCATGCTCTCGACACATGAGTGCATGTGGCACACAACTCATGTGTGCGCGGAATGTGCACTTCAACAGTGAAGTTCAACTTCAACATTTGCCCACCTGTATGAACTTGCTTGCCCGCTCGTTGGCGTCTGCGCCCATTTCCCCCCCTACAAGTGCATGCCATGGCACACACCTTACACGCAGAGTGTACACTTCAACAGTGACTTCCAACTACACCAGTGAACTTAAACTTCAACATTGCCCACCTGTATGAACTTGCTTGCCCGCTCGTTAGCGTCCGCGTCCATGCTTGAGACAAACACGGTCCCGTCCTCAGCGATCTCCACGTTGACAAGGCTGTACTCCTCTATTATCTGGCGCACCTGCTTGCCGCCAGGGCCAATAATCCTGCGCAGTAAAAAAACGTGTGGGTGTCACATGCATGGCTATTCGCCTGGGCTGTGTGGGCGCGCCAGGTGTGGCAGAACCTAATGCTGTCACAGACGCTGCTGAGCAGGTGCAAGGCGCCCATGATTCATTGAAATTCATTGTGCCGGTACCAACATTTCAGGATTTCTCCCAGCGAAATGCCATTTGTTTTTAGCTCACGGCAGAATACTCTAGCAAGCAAGCACGTGTGAGCATGTGCGTGCGGACTTGCCTGCCAATGCTGTCGACGGGAACCTTAAAGACGGCGAATATGGGCGCCCACTGGGATAGCTGCGGCCGCGGCTCCGCCAGAGCCTTTGCCATCTCGCCCAGGATGTGCAGCCGCCCGCGCTTTGCCTGAAAAACACATGTCGCCGAGTGCACACAACAGCGAGATTTATGGCACAAGACGCGCAGCAGGTGCGCCCGCCCATCCCGCCCAGGGTAGTACCACCCCCCACCGCACCCCTTCCAGCACCCCGCGCTGAAGCAAGGGCAGTACCAGAACACATGTGGTGGCGGCATTGAACACCATGTCTGTGGCAATCGTGTTGATTGGTGGCAGGCGCGCTGCCCCCGCACTAAGGGTGCACGCCACACTACACGAGAGCGCGCTGAGTGGCGGGTGCGCTACATTGGTGCATAGGCAAGCTGTCATGTATGCCAGTGGTACAATCAGCACCGCGCGCAAACCTGGTTGTATGCCATTCTACTTCAAAAATACACATATTGTACAAATTAGGTACTAAAAAAAATACATCATGGCATACTTTCATGTGCGCAAGGAGGTCTACGCGCGCACCTGCGCCAGCGCCTTAGTGAGCAGGTCAATGGTCAGCCCCTCACACTTGATGTCCAGCTGAAACGTCGTGATGGCGTCCTTGTCCCCAGCCACCTGTGCCACCACAGCGCATACATGCGGATGGTTCAAATGGCACAGCAGACTACATGGCATGGCAAGTTTTGTAAAGTACATTTCACGTATGCTCAGCAGTTGTTGTGAGCACGTACGGAGCAGTAGCTGGCAGCAGCTCACTGCAGGAGCGAGTGAGCTGCCAATAGCGCACGCCGGCTGGGGAAGCGCATAGCTCCGGATAGGCAACCAGCACAGCAAAGGTGCAAAACTACTACTTCAAGTACTTCAAAAGTATTTCCATCACATGGCTGTTTGACTGCAACATGCGTGCATGTGTAACCTGGGCTCTCGCACGCCCACAACTGCTGGTAGATAAAACTACCACTGGCCAAAACACAGTGTCAGCAGCGGGCCTTCATTGCACACCGCTTCATAGCTACTGTCTGGTCCCAATCATCAAGGCCTCGCGCACGTGGCTCATCTTACGTGGCACGCGTCATTGAAGTACAGGCAGTTGAAGTTTGTGTATTAGTCATGGAGTCATGAGGGCATGTGCGCACAGTTGAAGTTAAGGTATGCGCACCTTGAAGTCCATGGTGCCCAGCGCGTCCTCCAGGCCCAGAATGTCAGTCAGGACAACGCCGCCCTCCCCGCTGGCTCCACCCTCCGCGTCCTGCAACAGCAGCCGTTGGAGGCACATCACCAGTTGCGGCAGTCAGCACAGCCGGTAGCCAGCAGCCATGGAGGCACATTACCAGTTGCGGCAGTCAGCAGAGCTGGCGGTGGGGACCGTGTGGCGTAACAGACCCAGGGCGCTCGCCGCATGCGTTTGTGCGATTGTGACGGCAGTCCAGACAACAGTTTCAATGTGGCACACTGTTTCTGGTACAGTGCCCCGGAGTTTGACTTGCCGCCTCAGAGCCAGATACTTTGCAGGTGAGAGAGATCTACCAGTGCGGTCAAAAACTCTCAACAACACTGGGCGGTAAAGGTTGCGGTTTTTCCCTTTGTGGGTTACCCCACCGCGCACGTGGGCGGTTTGCATCGACGCGATGCGGCACAGGTGTTGTGCTGGCCGCACACACCCGCCTTACAGCATAGGCACCGCATAACCCCCCCCCCCCCCCCCAGTTCAACACAACATCATGGGTAAACACCCACAAACGGCCTGCAGGTGCTCCGAGCTGCCATGCCTATAAATACTACTGAAGTATATCAGAACCACATGAAAGTCGTACTGGCGGTGGCACTCACTTCGTCGAGCAGCAGGCCCATGGCCACGCCCGCGATGGGCTGCGTTACGGGCACGCCGGCGTCCATAAGGGCCATGCAGCCACCGCACACGCTGCACAGGCACGAGCGGCGGCAGGCAAAAACAGGGTCACGCGTGTTGCTTCTGAAGTATAATTATTGTGCCAGCCCTCAGAGAGAGCGCGCGGCATTGGACTGTGCAGCTGGTGCAAATGTGTTTGAGGGCGGGGGGGCTGTGTGTTGCTTGGCAGTTTCCGTGGTTGTTTGCAGGGTGGAGGGCGTGTCTGGACGGTGTGTACAGTCTCAACGACGGCCCAAGGAGTGGCGTCAGGGGTGAACACAGATGGATTGGCAGTCAAAACTGGGCAGAGGGGGGGCGGCGTCGCTTGGCAGTGCCTGGCAGGAATACCAGGGCGTGGCACATGTCAAATTGAGATATGGTGCGGAGAGTGGCAACAGTGCGGCTGAATCTCCTTTTTTGGTGGCCTCGCCATGAGCATGACAGGACGACCAGCCAATCAACATGTTTACAAACGAGTACTTCGAGTAGTGCCCTAGGAATCTGCGGGGTTTACGTCTCAGTACATGGCGCTGAGCATCGCAATATCGCCTGCTAACAATAGGAAACAACAACATCCTTGGTCATTCTTGTTTCCATTTGCGCACACCATTAGCACAGCGCTGTTCCGTGCCCGAGCGAAGTTAAGAAAAAGTACACTTCTACTAGACCAGTTGTGGCGCAACAGCAAATGGGACACGCTGCTCCGCATGCGTTCAGCTGCGGCTTTTTGGCAGGGCACCTGGCCATGGAGCTTGACCCGCACGACTCGGTTATCAAAGACTCCACGCGTATGGAGTAGGGAAACGAGTCTTCCTCGGGAAGAGCCGGAACCAGTGCGCGCTCCGCCAAGTTTCCATGGCCGACCTATAACACACACGCATGCACACACACACCGGGAGAGTGGTACACGGGCGGCAGTTACAGGTGTGAGCAGTTACATTTGTGAGACACGTGGCTGCGGGTGGTGCGTCCCCCAGCTGCGGCGCAGACCAACACACATGGAGCAGTTACACACGAAACTGTCATGCTTGGGATGGGCTTGGCAGACAGATGCAGCGGGGACGCGGCGGCCGCTGCCCTAGGGGCAACTGCATAACAAGAATGGCTGGTGGGTTCGAAGCGGCATGCGCACATGCTACCTGTTGCTTATTAGTGACAATGCAGTAAGGGATTCATGTGGATGTCACACCTCACGCCGCCCCGGCGCCCCCACGCGCCCGACCTCGCCCACGCACGACGGCGGGAACGTGTACTGCAGGTAGAAGCGCTTGCTCTGCGAGCCGTCAATGCCCTCCGTCTTCTGGGCCATTGAGCTGGAAAAATGTCAGCACCACATGGAAGCATGTTTACAAATAGAAGTTCCATAATGATATACACCTCTGAAGTGCTGGTAGTACATGGACACAAGTGCAAATCAGCATGGTTTACGGTGAGTGCGGGGCACTACGCGCACACGGGGGGTGTCTGCGCAGGTGTACATTCACATGCAAGTCAACACTGACTGGATGCGGCGCCAATCAGCAGCAGCACACGCGTGCACAGTCCATGATAGTGTTTAAGTTAGCAGGGGGCCACGGCACCCGACAGCAGCAGCAGCCCCACACAGCAGCAGCAGCAGCAGCAGCAGCAGCAACAACAGCGGCAGCAGCAGTGCTCAGCTGCAGCAGCAGCAGCAGCAGCAGCAGTGCCCAGCAGCAGCAACGGAGGTGTTTGGTGCTCAGCTGCAGCAGCAGCAGCAGCGGTGGGCGTGGCCGCCACTTGCCTGCCGCCCAGCGTGACGGTGGCCAGCGCCTGCGTCTCGCCGCGCGTGAACAGCGCGCTGCCGTGCGTGCGCGCCAGCACCGACGTCTCAATGCTGATGGGGCGCACCTGAGGCACGCACGCGCAAACAAACAAAAAACACCTGCAGCAGTGCGTCTAGTAGTCCGGTACCGCGGCACCGCACCCGCAGCAGGTGTGCGCTGACATGGGTGAAATACGATACGGTGTAGGTGACACTGATGGCCCCGCATACCCACCCCCTGTGCAGCTGGCGTTCAGGCGCAGTGACTGCATTGGCGGGTGGGCTCAGGCTCGTCTGGCAACACCTGCGGCGTTTTTGTTCACCAAGGGCACCACCCAGCGCCTTGGCGCACACCAGCGGCGCTTTGCGCACCCACATCTGATAGTCGGTAATAGAGGTGTACTTTAGCTCACTCGGTCCCAAACCCATCAGGGACTCTGTTGGACCCTCACACCCTCTCCTACAGTAAGCAGAAGGTGGCGGCACCTCCAAGGGCTCAGAGTGACTGCGCCTGAAGCCACCCTGTGAGGCTCACCCTCCGTTGTTCAAGTGACTGTGCTGTGACGCATGCCTGCAAAGGCTGTGACTTCAGCCGGGCGCCGCACCTCCCTCCACAGCGCCAGGGCTGTCGCGGCAGTAACACCTTCAACTTGCCATTTCAGTTGGCCAGTCCAACTTCAACAGTTGAAGTTATCACTTCCATTGTTGCTTGAGCCCCACAACTTTCTGGGCGCTATGCCTGCGCCCACCATTTGCTGCCACTCACAAGTGAATGAAAGACTCCTCAAAATACTGCCTGCACCATGGAAAATGAGTCCTACAGGACCACATCGCTGTCCCACTGCTTGTGTTACTCTTGGGTGGAGGGGGAGAGTGATCACAGACACTTGAAGTGTGCAACATCGTAACCTCTACGTGTGGCATACTATAGTACAGTAGTGGTACCGGTAGCAGTTTGCAGTGCCATAATACTTCGAAGTACTTGCGGTAAGCACCCAACACACCGCCACACGCCCGTCGTCAGCATCGCTGCGTACAACCTTCCCTACTCCGCGCCATCGTCCGCGGGCGAGCGTTGCACACCTACTTCACACGTGCGTTCCTGCTCTAATCAAGGGCACAGGTGCCACCTTCACAGCCGCATCAGTGTGACACGCTGACGCGCATCAGCTTGCCTCCAAGTACTACTTCAGCATACTCCATCATTTAGGGCGCAGTCACGACCCTCACAGCTGCACGAGCATGACTCAACCCGCACTATATGGCGAGTGCACTGTACTGTACTGCATTAAACGATGCTTGGGGAGCAGAAAGCCGTGTGCACGCACGTGCAGCTGAGACAGAATGTCGAGATGGCAATAATGTACAGCAACATCAACAGACTTGCATCGCATGCCCCAACTTCAAGTAGTTGAAATATATGCGTATTTGCGAGGGGCGCAGGTGTACCTTTCATAGCGCTGCAGTAATGTGCTGTGCTGGCACACGCCAGCCCGGACTTCCAGTACTTGTAGTGATGGTTTAGGGGGTGTATAACGCAGTGTAGCTGATGCGTAACACCAAGTACAGCACATATGTAAATACGCCGCAAAACGCGATAAGCACAACATAAACGGCGTATGCGGTAATAAGTACACACATAAATATGGTACATGTATGGTAAAGTATACTTCCCACACTTGTATGATACACAGCATACAATAAACTACTTGTAGCTGTGCCCTCGCCAACCACTCAAATTGCGCCAGCCACACACACGCACCTCGTCAGGCCGGCGCCCATCGCTGCGCACCCCCCCCTCCAGCACCATCCTCCTCAGCCGCGCGCTCCAAAGCTTTTTCAGCGCCACGGCCACATCCACGGCCTCATACCGCTCATGAGCCTCCTCCACCCCCTCGGGCGCCGCCCCCCTGTCAAGCATGGCGTGCGCCTCAGCGTCCACCAGTGACGACGCTGCGCTCTGGCCCGCTTTGTCCGTGCTGGTGAATGCTGCAGGGGGGGGGGGGGGGGGGGGGGGGGGGGGGGGGGGGGGAGAGGGGGTGCAGCAGCGGCGGCGCCATTGGTGTGTGTTTGGCGGAGCGCGGACTGGTGGTCAAGCCAGATGTGTGCGCGGTGACGAACGGTATGTACGAGAAACTGTTTTTGCTTGCCAGGCATGCCTGCTACACTGCTGTGCTGTGCATTGACCACAGCAATCTCAAGCACAGTGGCCAAACAATCCACCATGTACGGACTGCGATTGTTGACAGGGCCAAACAAGTAAGCACTCTGGCACTATGCAGCCTCCTTATTGTCGCTCCACAGCCCAATGTTTTCCAAGTTTACCCTCGGTGATGGTGCGCAACAGCTACTTGAAGGCTGGTTCAAAACTACGCTGATAAATGGTACCTCCAAATGGCGTGGGCCACGCATACGCACACAAATGACGCACTTTCACATATTTCAAAGTGGAGCACAGCGTGTCCAGTGGCGGCATGGAGGCTACAGAATACTTCCGCAGTATACTACTATAGTACATATGTAATACTTCGCAGTACTTCTTGAAATATAAATTAAGTAAAGTCAGCACACGCGTGTGGTCAACACTCAATGCACAGCAGCAAAAACTGTGTGTGGATGCCTGATGCTAAGCAGCAGGCATGCCATCATAAAACGGGCCAGGGGCCATGCACACCACTCCAGACACAACTGCAGCTGCTGCTGCCTCAGGGATGGGCACACACACCCAAACTAATTTGGCAGTGGAAGGCCCAGCAGCCGCCAGCCTCAGGCCGTGTAACAGCACGTGCATGGGTGGTTCTCTCACCGGTCTTGCCGCCCCTGCCACCATTCATTACAAACCTCAACTTGTCCAACTTCAACTACTCCATCGCGCCTGTGCCGCCACCTTCGATCATGCCTCTCAGCTTCGTCAACTTTCACGCACATTTCGCTGCTGAGCGCGCCCTACCCGCCCAATACGTATAACTCGCAGTTTGTACCCGCGCACACACGACCCAATCTCTTGGCCTAATGCACAAACTTCAAACCAACGCCACCAGTCCCGCACCCCCCCCCCACCTCACCCTCGTCTATCTTTGCGGCAAAGCGCTCGGCGAGCGCTTTCGCTGCTGAGCACACCCTACCCGCCCAATCAGTAGTTTTCGCTGTTTGTACCAGCACGCACACGACCCCATCTCCGACATCAGTACACAAAACTTCAACTGAACACCCCCCCCCCCACCCACCCCCCAACCGCACACCCCCTCGCCCTCATCTATCTTTGCAGCAACCCCTCGGCGAGCGCCGCCTTGA
Source organism: Ophiocytium majus (assembly GCA_032358315.1). Taxonomy (NCBI): domain Eukaryota; class Xanthophyceae; order Mischococcales; family Ophiocytiaceae; genus Ophiocytium; species Ophiocytium majus. The sequence goes on from JAULBY010089642.1 coordinate 26,228, forward strand.
GCAACGCATCCACTGCGCCTTTGCCGCCACCTTCGATCATGATCCTCAACTCCTTCAAACATCAAGCACCGTTTCGCCCCCGAGCATACCCTACCCGCCCAATCAGCAGTGCTCGCAGTTTGTGCCGGTCCGCACATGACCCCATCTCAAAACTATTACACAAACCTCAATCTAGTATTACACAAACTGCAACATCAACGCCACCACGCACTCCCTCACCCTCGTCTATCTTTGCGGCGAACCCCTCTGCGAGCGCCGCCTTGAGCCCCTCGGGCAGCACGCGCAGCGTGTCCGTCTGCTTGGGCCGCCCCACCGCCGCCGCCCACGCCTCCAGTGCCAGGCACAGCGAGCGCACCGCCGCGTGCCCCGCCTCTATCGCCGCCACCATCTGCTCCTCCGTGAGGAAGTCGCACGCGCCCTCGATCATCAGCACCCCCTGCGTTTCAGGAAAAAAAAATGTTTTTTTTGGGGGGGAAGCGCACAACACCCGGAAGTGCTTGTCAAACATGATAAATGATGTGTTTTCGCTCACCGCATTTGAGTTGTTCCATGAGGGGTCTTATTTGGTGTCACATGCAGTATCCGACCGGTGTGAGGCCGCAGTACACCAGACAAACGGAGCTGGATCGATTTTTGTTGTGTTCGACGCATATCGCGGTGGCACGGCCTGCTGCACTGTCAAGTTGAAGGGAGCTGTCAAGTTGAAGTTGCAGGGAGCTGCTTAGTTGAAGTTGGCGGAAACCTCATGGTAATGGTGTTGCAAGTGCAAAAATCTCGCACCTCGGCAGTTCCCGCAAGCGTCAGGTTGAGCCGCGACGTGTCTGCGACAGCCTTGTCGGGGTTGACGACAAAGTTGTCATCCAAGTCCATGCCCACGGTGACCCCCGCAACCGCGCGCCGCATCGGCACTTGGCTCAGGCACAGCGCGGCCGACGCACTGCAGCAGCAGCGGCGGCGGTAGCAGCAGTGGCAGCAGCAGGTAGCAGTTGAAGTGGTGCGCAGCATGTGTGGTGCCAGGGTGCGCCTGCTCACGTTGCGGCAGCCGCGCGTGCAGCCGTTTCTCGCAAGCCCGGCGCAAGAGAGTGCAATGCCGAGAGTGCGATACTGACAGCGGATGGGGCGCCGCCCAACCGGCGCAACATGGGGGCCGTGTGCTGCACAGCAGCAACAACAACACGCACATAAACACTCATAACTGCCCAACCCGCGCGCACGCAGCAGGGTAGCCGTGCAGACCTGGTGCTGAGCAGAAACTTCAAGTTGCTGCTTGTGCTGCTGAGCATGGACGCACCTGGTGATGGCCAGCGGCTCCGGCGGTCGCGACCCATCGTAGGACACCACCCACGTGAGCAGCTGCGTCTCATGCGTCCATCCCTGTGCAATCATGGGCCTTAGGGGCCTGTCAATGAGGCGGCTCACTAGAACCTCCTTCTCGGAGGCGCGCCCATCGCGCTTGTTGTACCTGCAAGGTGTGACCGGCAGGAGCACACGCGATTGGCAGTGGACCAGCAGTGCCAGAAGCAACCTCATGAGGAAGGAGCTGTGTGCGGCTGCAGCGGCAGCTTGTGGTTGGTGTTTGCATGAGCGTGCTTGAAAAAACTGTGCTGATGCTGCCGCAATCTTTGTGAAGGTTGCAAATTGCTTGAAATGACTTTGTCGAGTCTTCTGAGGCCAGGTTCTTGATGACGCGGTGTGCGCGATGCTGCCGCTGCCGCCATGGCACTGGGCGTGACGGTGTGTGGCTAGCTTCAACTGCAAGCAGCTCATCACAACAACAACCGGCAAACACCAACACTAACAGAGAGTGCGTGACGCTGTCTTACCCCCCAGAGGTCATGCCCGCGGAGCTGAACCTCTCCTGGTAGTCTACGCGCAGCGGGGCGAAGTCCAGCAGTCCAGGCGAGCTGTCAGCACAGGCCGTGGTGTACAGCATGGTGTCCCCATCTCGCGACAGCACGGCCCCATGGGCCTGCCTGCCTATGCGACCCGTCTCCAGGGTTATGGTGCTGCCCCCCACCTCAACGGCCAGCACGCTCTTGCCGCCCTCCTCACTTGAGATGGTGTACGCGCCGGAGCCAGAGCCGTCCTCCTCCGCTGCCATGTGTGCATGCAGCTTCACAGTGCGGTTGAGGGGAGAGACGCGGCCATCAGCTGACGTGACCGAGCGACGGTAGCGGTGGCGCTGCAGGCTGGACGGCGGCGCAAACGCCAGGCACGGCGCACATAGCACCAGAACCGCTGCTGCGATGCGCATGGTACGCGTCGCGCCCGCTCCTCCCTCCGCTCCCCAGCGCTGCACGAGGAGGATCCAGTCGGCGTCAGTGAGGCCCCCCGAGAGGGGGGGGGGGGGAGGTGAGTGAACTCCCTCCATGATCATATGAACGGTGGGCCACAACTTCAGCTCCGCCTGGCGACACTACAGCCGTTGTGGCATCACCGGCAGCGCCAGGGCAGTCATGGACAACGGCGGCAAAGGCAGACTCTCCCGAAAGCGTCCCAGGTCCCAGGATAAACCATCAAAACGGCGCACAGCAGCACCTGCAGGCGAAAGTGAAGTAGAGCCATTGGCGCCACAAGGCTTTGATGCTGAAGACGAAGCCTTCGCAGCGGCGGACGCAGCTACCGAACAGCAGGATAGGCACCTCACTGCGCTTCTGTTTGGGGGGCTCCGCTCACTGGCACCCTCCCGACAGCCACCAGCGCTAGCAGCTGGCGACTCTTCTGACGACGACCCAGCAGGCAGCGCGCCACCAGCAGCAGCAGGAGGTGCAGCCTGGGAGGATCCTGACGACGATGATGTTGAGGTGGACATCGCAGCCAAGGCGCGGCTGCGAAAGCTGAGGGAGACCGAGGACGATGGTCTTATGGCGGGGACGGAGCTGGAGCGGAGGCTGAGGGCCCGCTTCGCACGGAGCCATGTGGTGCAGAAATGGGCCCAGTCTAAGGTGAGTACTGTGTGGGCCCTGAGTGATAATCCACGCTGCCCACACAGACCCCCCACACAGACTAGCGACTGTGTAGGGATTTAGGTTTCATGTGGTTGAGGTTTTGGTTTTTATTAGTGTTCGATGCCATTTCTTGTCTTAAGTCTGTGTGGGCAGTCTGTGTGGGCAGTTCGGACACTGTGTGGGCAGTCTGTGGGCAGTTCGGAGTATGGTGAGTGAGTCATAAATTCAAAATGTAAAAGACAGCAATACATGATTGGCAGCATGTGCACTGTGTGATTGCAGGACAGTACACACCAACGCCTAATCGGGAAGTGAGCGGATCGCAGCTCGCACACACATCCACAGCATGCCTTCCACACAGTTGTGCGGTTCGCGGTGCAGCAGTCACACGTCACGTTCATGCCATCCCCGGCCACCAGCCCCACCGGCTTGCACCACCGCCACCCGCCATGCAAACGCGCCTTGCCGCCAACAACTCCTCTCATAACCTTACTTCAGGAGCCCC
>JAULBY010089753.1:0-29655 GCA_032358315.1 Ophiocytium majus
GCAGCGTCGTTGTAGCCGGTACCCTGAAAGCCACGCCCTGGTATCACCAAATCGATGTGGTACTCGGGGTGGGCGCCGTATATATGAAGCGAACATGTGCATGTCATGTACATGTGAAGTTCTTCAGGTATGCATATGGTATACACTTCAAAGCACATATGGCAGTTGTCGAAGCTCTGTTCTTCCTGGTGCCAGTGCTGATTCACAAGTTCATGGTGCGCTGAAGTGCACGGCTTGGACATCTGCTTGTGTTCTGGAGAAAAAGTTGCCGGCTGTGAAGCTCCTGCTGCCGCAGTGCATAGCCTAGGGTTGCCACCATCGCCACACCTCGGGGGCTCGCATCCTTTGCTGCACACACCACCACGGGGGAGGGCATCACCGGAGCGGGCGGCAGAACCGGAGCCAGGTCGAGTGGCGTGGTGAGCACCTGTGTGAGCAGTCAAGGCCAGCCTGCCAAAGCATATACCGCCGCGTAAAGTCCCTACCTTACATATTCGTGTACTTTTGGAGTATACATGTATGGCTGCTGTCGAAGCTCTGTTCTTACTGCTGAAGTCCATGGTGCGCTGCACTGCACACTGCACTGCTGTGAAAACTACTGCCCTGCTCGGGAAATGGCCCCCAGTTGTGGAGCTCCTGCGGCTGCAGTGGACAGCGTTGCCGTCATCGCCACACCGCGGGGGCTCGCATCTTTTGCTGCACACACCACCACTGGGGACCACCACCACCGGAGCGGGCAGGTCAAGAGGCGTGCGGAGCGTCTGTGTGGGCAGGGCGGCGCGCCGTAGGATATACTGCCGCCTGGAGTCCCTACGTCACGCCTCATGCGTTGCCGCCCTCCCTCACCAGCTCCCCAGCGCAGTCGCACGGGCAGCCGGCCGCGTGCAGCGGTGCCACGTTGTGGTATTTGGCCCGCATGGCGCGGCACGTCTGAGACGTCCAGTGCCCCCAGGTGCACTCATTCGCCACCGCGAACACCACCTGCGGGGGGAACCACGTGTTGGCCTCCGCCTGTTCTGCGGCGCCACCAGCCGGCCACTCCGCGCCGCGCTGCAGCAGCCAGCGCGCGCGTTCCTGCCACACTGAGGACCAGCCGCACGTAAGCGCATCCACCACGTGCTGCACTCGCTCCTTCCGTGTCCCCCACGCCAGCAGCCCCTCCTGCCAAAGCCAGTCCAGCTGCTCCAGCCGTGGGCGGTCCGTCCGCAGGGTTGCGCAGGCGAGGTACCCGGCGTTGAGCGGGCAGCCCGCCGCGCGTAGCCACTGCAGCACCACACGTTGGCCGCCGATGGCCGCGGCTGTCGCCGTGGACTCGCCCCACGCGTGGGAGCGCGAACGCAGAAACTCGACCACGTACCGGTGGCCGCTGCACGCTGCGGCGTCCACTAGGCTGTACTGCACGGGGTGGCCGGGGGGGGCATCGCTGCGGTAGGTGGGGCCATAAATACCGAATTGCGCCGACTGCTGCTGCGAGCCGGCCTCATCTGAGGGGGGCGCGATGGGCCCGAAGAGAGAGGGCGCGTGGTGCAGGAGCCACTTCAGCGTGGGTATGTGGCCGGCGCGCGTGGCCCTGCTGCACAGCGCCATGGAGTACCATATAGGCACCGTATAGGGGGGCGGCATGTCTTTAGGCACCTGCAGCATGGTGCGTGGGCAAGGGGGAAAAGTGAAAAATCACAAGTGTGGGAGTGAGCACGCAAGGCGCACAGCAGGGTGTGTGTGCCCAACCCTCTGTGGCTGGACACGGACCATTGGAAACTAGGGGGTCCAAATATGTATACGAGCAAGCCATGTATGCTGTATACGGAGCGTATACGCACACGTACATGTGGTGACAAATTTCTTGGAAAAAATGGTGACGGTAACCAGCTCGGCGCAGGCGCGTGAGGGGAATGTCTGGTGCTCTTGCGTACTGGCTGACCCAGCACAGCAATTGATGCACACGTTGTAACAAGAAGTAACACGCCCACACACGCTTTTGGTGCAATCCTAACCATTTCAGCAAGCTCTTTTGGCACGTGTGCATGTTGATGCCAGTTTCACAGCCAGATGCTGACGTGCCACCCGTGGCCCCAAAGGGTACTGACCAGAGTGTGAACGGTGGAGGCGACATGTGACGGAGCTGTGACAGCGGAGCACACACGACGCACTTGCTGCAGAGCACATGTGGCACACTTGCTGCTGAGCACACTTGACACATTTGCTGCTGAGCACACTTCACACATTCGCTGCTGAGCACACTTGACACATTTGCTGCTGAGCAGACACAGCAAACTGGCTGCTCAGCACATGCAGCGCACTTGCTGCTAAGCACACGCAGCACACTTCCTGCTGAGCAGATGCCACATTTGCCCACTGCTGAGCACGCAGGCAGCACACGCCAAACACACACGACACAGCAACATTGTCCCCAACCCGTGTCCCATCTCTCTGACCCAGCTTGCGTGTGCGTGCAGCAACGTCTCTGCTGTTCCACAGCAAGTGACGGGTGCTGCCTGCGCGGTGTGTCGCGTGCGCAAAACCTGGTCAGCCTTCGGCGTGATGTCCCATTTGCGTGGGACAACCAACCGTTTCAATATCAACACACGCACACAACATAAATATGCCACTAGGCTTGCGCCGCAGCCGCAGCAGCAGCGGTCCCCGCCTCACCTGCTTCGACAGCCACTGCAGCACCTCTGCGCAGGACTGTGCATCGCCTCCATCGCCGGCAGCCGCCACAGCGTTTACGCCCACACGCAGCCAGCTGTCCAGGGGGATGCTGCTGCTTATGAGGCCGCACAGCTCCTGCAGCAGGGCCACATCCAGCCTGTACGCAGCAGTCTCAAGCAGGACCGGCCCTGGCTGAAGCCCGGCCCTCACGGCAATGTGAAGCATCTCGAGCGAGGCGGTCACACCAAGCGTGAACTGGGCACCCTCCCGTGCTGAGGGTGTCGCCCCTCAGGCCGCGCCGCACTGCCAAGCACAGGCACGCCAGAGATTCGGTGGCAGCCCAGACGTCCGTCGCGAAGAGGCTCTCCACGCTGTCGCAGGTCTCCGCCACGAGCGCCAGGTAGTGGGCGCGGAAGCCCCTGTTCACCCCCGCTATGAACAGGTGCGCGCCGCGCCCAATGTGGGCGAGAATCGACTTGCACAGGTGGGAGCTGCTGAGCACGGCCGCGGCGGCAGCTGCCGGTGGATTTGTGCGCGGTCTCAGAGCCAGCGGCTGCTCCTGGTGGTGGTGCTGGTGATGGATGTGCCAGTCCTCCACTGCCTGCAGTCGCCCCTGCAGCAGCTCCAGTGACCACTGGAGCAGGAAGGTGCCTCTGTCCTGCCCCACGGTGAGAAACTTAAAGGCTGCGGCAGCGGCGAGAGCCTCCGTCTTGGCGAGAGGCAGCTTGGCCGCAATGTCTGAGCAGCACCAGCAGGCACCAGTGGTAGACATGGGCGCACACCCCCCAAAAAAAAGTAAGAGATACTGCCAGCAGCTAGTAAGTGACAGGTAAAAAGTGAACTGCCATCAATATACTTTGAAGTAATACTTTGCTGCGATGTCTGAGCGGCACCAGCGCCAAAACCAGCACGCCAGACCAGGTGACAAGCCATAAAAAGGTCAGCACCGCCACCAGGCCAGCGCATGTGTGTGAGCCGCAGCTGAAAATTATGTCATACATACATGTCATATATATCATATATTTATGTACTACTTACGTAGTATGTCATACAAAGTACACATTTACATCTGAAAAATGTAGCATTTTATGTGTGTGGGCAGTAGCTAATGTACTACATGCGTGTGCCGCACGTCCTGGGGCAATGGAGAGACTGAGTTCGGGCAACACCGCTAGGCGCTTGCGTGCAGACTGTTGATGGCGCGTCCTTTTGACACCACAAAGATGTGCATGCAACAATGCACGACATAGTTGCCGCCCTTTATATAAATATACATATATATATATATATGTATAACATATCATATAACATGGTAGTGTGACAATGCGCACTCATGCAGCACCTGCAGGGGGCCAATGCACTCAACCGCCGCGCTTGTTCAAGTCCAGCGTGCTTAGCCACTGCAGCGCATATCCATATTCCCGACTGATCTGAGCAGTCATTTGGGAATTCCAGAGCTCTTTCATGTGACCAGGTTCACGTAGTTGAACTGTTTGCCTGGAGAGAAAAATAGGCAACTTTCACTTGCATTAAATTTAGTTGCGAGTACTATCTGGAGGGGGAGTGCAAGACCCTGTACGGCGGCCTGGCAGGTCGAGCCTAGCCTGCCGGCGGCTCAGGCCTGCTTGCTAGCAGCAATTGTTGCTCTGGCTGTTCAAAGCCGCGAGGTCATGTGTAAATGCTGTCCGGCATACATGTGCTCATCGCCACGGGTGTGCTGGCATGCACGGCATGGGCTCTTGCACGCCCACAAGTGCAATTAGGTACCAAAACTTGTCTATCAAAAGCATTCGGTTCAGGTCGATTGCTGAGGTGCACACCCCTGGTAGATTGGTCAGCGGTTACTGCATGTTTCTGGTACTTTCCGAACTCTTGCGCACCGCAAGTGCCAGTTATCAAACTACATACCGCTTGTATTAAGGCCATGCCGATCCAAGTGTCGTGTTGAAGTAAGCGTACATACGACTTGCAAACGCAGCACGTGCTGGGATCTCTGTCCTGCCGTCACGGTGGTGCCCACACACAAGTGTGCGAGTGCACGCCGAGACGTGTCCCCATGCCTCAGCCCGACACGTTGCCCAGCCACGGCAGTCCAGGGCTTGTTTATGGTGTACGCAAGACGAAGTCACTGTTTCACAGCTGGCCGTGCAGCAGCCAGCTGGCAGCCAGCTGTGCAGCAGTTCCGAAACTTCAAAACTGCGACATCAATCAGATCTGCAGGCGTTGGAAGCGAGCCTGGAGATGCGTACCTGCTGCAGTGGCGGCGATAGCTGCGGGCTCCACAGGCCAGGTCCACCCTGCGCGCAGCCATGGCAGTTGCGCCAGGCCAGTCAAGAGGGGCTCCAACGCCGCCACCACGTGCCGCACATGCCGAGTGCGGGCCAACTCCAGTTCCGAAGCTGGCTCGCACTGCTCACTTTCGTCCTGAAAATCCGACATCATCGCTCCTGTCACCGCCGCTGCTGCTGCTGCTGCTGTTCCTTGCCCTCCCCGCTGCAGCTGCTCATGCTGACGGCTGCTGCTGGCACTCGGAGTTTGAATTATCGGGGCGCAAGGCGCATCAGATTGCGCCCAAACGGCGCATGGGCCTGGCGCGTTGCGCCCCTCTTACGCTCTCGTACGAGTCGTACAGCATTGTAATACCACAGCCATTATTAGCCAGGATCAGGGGGGGAGGACGCCGCCGGGCGGGCGTGCAGCTGCAGTGGAGGCGGCGCACTGGCCGCAAGAATAACGATGTTCAAAAGTCAGCAATACATGGAACAGCATCAGGAGAGGATGGCGGGCGTGCTGGAGAGACAGCTCGCGGCGCTGCTGAGGCGCCCTGGCTGGCGCCGCTACGGACGGCGGCGCAAGAGATTCCCGCCCCACCAGGTGAGACTGCGCCTCCGCACCGCGTGTACAGCAGCAGCAGCTTCACCTGAAGCATGTGCAGCAGCAACAGCTGCTGCCGGCCGCACGTGCACCTGCGCGCGACGCAGCAGCCCATCCTCTGGTGCGCCAAAGCCTGCAGTCTGGGTTGGTTGCGGATACAGTAGTTGTACTCTGAATCATCTCTAGCCCTCAAGGACTCTTACCGGCGCGTGTAGGTGTGGGGGCTGTCTGGCGCGTTCATCAGGTGGACAAATCACCCCACAGGCTCGCCTGGCATTTGGCCCCAGCCACGGCAGTATCTGGGCTTAGCAGCCTTTTAGGTTTCTTTCACTACTGACGGAGGGCATGTGTCATGGCCACCCGTGGGCGTGCAGGCATGCATGACATGAGCTCTTGCAGGCCCACAGGTGCTGATAAATAAAACTACAGATGGAGTAGTTAGTGGTTTGCACTTGTGGGCGTGCTAGAACCCAAGCCATGCATGCCGCCATGTAGCAATGGCCAAGCGTGTCCCGGTATCGTGCTCACAGCTGTCGCAGTCAACGTAAACCACAAGGCAGCAGGCGAGAGCTCACCTGCCACTCTACAGGAAAATACGATAATGCATGTGCAAATGTCGTGCGGAGCTGGCAGGCTATTATTTCTTCTTTTTTCTGAGCGCAGCAAATAGCTTGCAGCGAAAGGAACTGGGTGCACACACATGCAAGCAAATGCCTCAAGTAGACATGTGTGTGTACATGCACATTTGCCTGCCTCAAGTAGACATGTATGTGTACATGTACATGTACACACATACGCACAGCGGCCCACCGGGTATGTGCACCTGTGGGTGAGTCACAATGAGGGGTTGCGGAAATTGTACCACAACGTAGTACGTAGTACTACCTCATCTTCACCTTAAACTGTCGGCATCCTACAGCGGGCACGAAGTCGTACACGGGTGGTGGGTGCTGAAATTGGGTGCCATGTACGCTCCCAAGGGGCACGTCACACATGGAGCCAGCGGGCATTATGATACCTCAAGCTGTCTTTTCAAGCCCAACAGTGGCAGCACCCACTTCAGCAATCAAGTGTGGTCTTGCGATGCTTGTGACGCCGAACCACCCCACCCTCACTGGCGGCAACAGGCACACATTCACTATGAGGCGCGGCCTCAAATACACGGCTGAACATATTTGCAAAAGCAATGTGCCGCTGGCTGGTGTGGGGATGCACCACAGTCAAGGAAGGGGGCAGGGAGAGTTTTACGGGCATGGTGGAATACTGAAATACCGGGAACTAAGTAGCCACTGTGACAGCTAGATGCTGCACGCTGTCCTACAAACTTAAGTGTGCACAGTTGAACATGCCATATCGCACACAGGTTACAAATATGCCGTGCGCGTCGCAGCAACGACAGCCACTAGTTTGTACCGCAGCAGGACCTGTCAGGTGAGGTTGAAGGCTGTTTTCCTGCGATGGTGACTCATTAGCCTCCACCGCAGCAGGTTTGCAGGCCTGTTGCAGGCCTATACCCCTGCAGCATAAAAGTGCAGGGCAGCAGTTTCAACACAAATTTAACCAGGACACACAGAATTCAAAGGAGGGCTACAAGGGGGATGGCGTCCATCATTCCCTTTCAAGCCCATCTAGGGGGAGGTTGCTCAGGAGGAACTGCAAATGTGCTCTGGTCTGGTTATTTGATTGTGGGTCTGGATTGTACGGATGTTGACTTAGCACCGCCACAACGCCCCACTGGTGGTGCTGCGGCTGCTCTGCTTTTGCTGGGTTCAGTAGCCTATAAGTATACGGCCACCGCCAGGCAGCAGAGCCGGATTCTGCAGTACTGCTTCGCTGCTGCCGCTGTTGCTGCCACCACATGCCGCCGTGACGGTGCAGCGGCTAAGATCAAAAAATATCTATATCTATTTTTTGCTCAGCAGGACTCGATCTTGCGACCTTCCGGGTCGGAGCCAATGAGGTGGTGCTCTGCACCATTATTCAACAAATTTTTTTGTAAAGCTCTTGAAGCTCAGCTGAGACCCAGAAGCAGCAACGCTCAGCCTGATTATAAGTGAAATTCGCATGTGCCTGGACCACACTTTGCCAACCTCCCCTGCACAGCACACGTGCATGCAGCAGCAGCCATGGCAGCTGCCTGTCAGCCATAGCCTCATCAGATTCTTCTGTTGCGCCGCAATCGTGGGGTGGATGGGTATACTTCTCGACTTATACTTCGAAGTATGGCAATTTTCAAATGTATATATGTATACCAAGTACTTTTGAGGTATCATACTTCTGAAGTCCTTCGTACATTTATACTTCTTGAAGTATATCATTTAGTTTTTGCTACAAATGTGCGCACGGACAGGTGACACTGTGCCGAGATTCGCGAACCCTGAGGCTCCCCCGACATACTCACCATGCTGATGACGACGCACTGACGTCATGCTGTCCTGTGCCGCTGCTGCTGCCTCTGTTGCTGTGTTTCACCCATTGTGCAGCCAACATGGACGTGGCCCTGGAGCAGCTGGCGCTGGCGCGCCCAGTAGCGGACACGCTTGCCACGGCAGCCGCTGCTGTGCACAGCCTCAACAAACTTCAAGTCCCGCCCCGTGTGCAAGTGGTGCTGTCTGCTGCCGACTGCCTCCAGGCGCGCCTGGACCGCACGAGCCAGCTGCTGGCTGCTCAGCCAATCTCGGCGCCGCCTATCAAGCGCGTACACGCAGCCACCACCGCCAGTGCGGCACTCTTTGCGAGCAGGGTCTGGTGGGAGCACGTGCTGGGCTACGTCGGCGGCGGCGCCTGGCTGTACATTGCAAGCGTCAGCAGGCTGCTGCGCGCGACATACACACTGGTGCTCGCATCGCCAACAGTATCAGACATGGTATCGGTCAGGTGCAGGCACAGCACTACACCTCCTGTGCTGCCTTGCAGCCTTTGGCAGGCGCACTCTCAGGCGAGCGTGGGCCTTGTGCCGCACACCACGGGGACGGCTGACACTGCGACTATACTAGTAGTACTAGTAGTGCCTACTTCGATAGAGGCAGAGCAATACCGGCAACAGTTGGTCAGCAATTTTTGCCGGGCGATTCACCTCTTACGACGCCACTAATATGCAAAGACACGGTGTCTTGATGTCTCAGACTTGCAGCGAGCAGAGTTGCAGCTGCAAGTACACGGCCGATATTTGGCAGAGACCATGCAGAGGGGCTTGGCATCTGTGGCAAGATAAAAGAGACAAGTCCCACTGCCGAGGTAAATAGTGATGGACTGGTGACTCACTTCCATGTACGCCATGCGCAGGTCAGTGATAACGAGGGGTCAAGGGAGCGCTAGCGGCGTCCCGTGCACCATCTGCTGGACGTCGGTGCGCATGGCAGCCCAGCCAGAAAGCTTTCCGCCTTGCTCTTGCGAGCGGGCTGGATGCACAGGACCTCTCCCCCCCTTAAGCCAAGGCAATCGGCAGCTGCGGATCGCTGGATGTGGTCCTGTTCGCGGCGGACGCGGGCATGCCCCTTGGTGCGAGCGTGATGGCCGAAGTTGCCACGCCGTGCGACGTGCAGCTCATGGAGGCGCTGTGCGGCACTGGGCGCGTGGACTTCAGCACAACGGGCTGGGCAAGGGTCGGCTTGGCGGCGGCGGGGAGCGGCGACGCCGGCGGCGTGCTGCGGTGGCTTGCGGAGCGCCGGCGGCCCAGGGGGTCACAGTGGCCGTCGTGGTATAGCACTGCCCTGTGCAGCATGGCGGCACGCATGGGGCACCTGGCGACGCTGGAGTTCCTGCTGAGCACCGGAGCTGACCTCTTCGGCCCCGTCGTGCACGAAATCCCCGACGTGCTCGACAGTCAACGCCTGTTCCATAAACTCTTTTTCATGGCGGGCGGTCCCGCGTGGATGTCGAACGCTGTCGACAGTGCGCTGCGTGGAAGGCACCTGGCCGTGGCCCAATGGCTGGTGCACACCCAGCAGCACCCCCTGTTGCCCTCGAGTGTGCGAGCGGCGGCGGCGGGCGGCAGCCTGGAGGTGCTGCAGTGGGTGCATGCGCAGGAGGCCTGCCCATTTGACGCACGTGAGGTGGCGCGCGGCATTTTGGACTGCGGCAGGGCGGATGCTGACACGCTGGAGTGGCTGATCGACATGGGGGTGCTGGGGGGTTCGTCGCCGCAGGCGCGCACCCGGCTCCTCGTCGATGCGGTGTTCGACGCCGACTTCGCCGCGTTCGTGAAGACGGGCGACGAAAGCAACACCGCCACCGTCAGGTCTCTGCTGCGACTCGGCGCGACGTGGCCCAGGGGTGCAGCGGAGATGATGCCGGGTTGCCATTGGTATGCCTTTGATGTATTGGTTGCCGTTGCCCTAGGCTGTCCCTTCGGAGCGTGGGACCCCGGGATGTGCGACACAATCAAGCACAACCCGGTCGACGACTCCCGAGTCGCAGACCCAGACCAGCTCGTGCCGGCACTCCATGCGCATGGCTGCCCCTGCATGTGCCCTAAGACCAGTCGGTGACTTCAATTCGAAGTGCTGCTGGTAGTACAATAGCCATCGCAAGCATTCATGATGGCCTCAGTTGCCATCGTGCGCGTGTCACAGGGTGGCACTGTACAAAAGTTGCTGCTTTAGGTCGCGGCACTGCCGCGCTGCAGCACACCGTGACTTGTGGGTGCCACTGGTAGTGGCGGGTAGGCACAGTGGCACCGTAGGTGTTGGCATCATGATGCCAGCCAGCTGATACCATGCCTTTCTGCCAGCACTTGGTGGCGCACGCCGTGTGCACATGGCTTTCCGCGCCTTAACTTGACGCGGGAGTTTTTAAAATACAAGCACTTGCATTTTTAAAGCACCATGCACCATGGCACCATGCCTGCGCTGTTGCTCTTAATCACATGCCACAGAGTCGCCCGCATACACGTTGCGCCTGCACAGCACGGTCTGCCCACGTGGCCACTCAGTGGCACTGGCATGATCACTGATGAATGATATCACATGGCATATGGCACTCATGAAGGCTGCATACCGTATGCGGTGCATGATGTGATGGAAATGCCTTGTGCCTGCCCGGCTGCATACCTGCTGTGTGCACAGAGCTCCGCCATGGCTGCGACGCTTAGACAGCACCGTGACCGTGACGCCTAGGCTCGACTCGAGGGATCCCGCGCAGCACATGGCCCGCGGTGTGTAATGCCATAATGATTGTCATGCACCTGCAACCGTGACGTTTCTGCCACTTGGTATGATAGGATACCGCATGCCTGCATTCCTAGTACCGTACATTCTAAATGGCTGGTGCTGCTCGTACGGTAGTGCATACCCCCCCCCCCCCCCTCCCCCCCGGCCCGGCCTGATGTGGCACATGGTGCGCCACGGTGCGGTGACCGACTCGGACTCGTTTTGGTCCCGTGAAAACCGCATTCCTGCACTCGCCTTCCGCAGCTTGCTGGTAGCGATGCTAGCGCTGATGTTGAACCACGAGGGTATCCCTCTTGGTTCAGATGATGGCAGTCTCGGCACGCGCGCACACAGATCAGTCACTGTCCAGAGCGCGCTGCATAGCTCTCGCCGTGCAGCGTGTGCGTCGTGTGCATGAACACGTGTGTACACTGAATCGCCATTGGCCAACATGCATGGGGGCATTAATCTTTGGGGGTTTCATGCGAACGCCCATGCCGGGGTCACAGCGTCGTACACCGAGAGCAAGTTTGAAGGTGGACCCGGACGCTTTGCAACGGTGCGAGCACGGGGGCTCACAGGCTGCACGGGGGCGGGCTGGCGGGCGCATTTGCTGCTGGCGACGGCGCACAGGCACCATGATGAACCCACACATAGTCGCCAGGGTGCAGGAGCTGTGCGCCTCCAGCGACAAAGACGAGCTGAAGTCCCTGTTCGCCGACTACTACGAGCACTTTGGGGCCATCCCTCTGGGGGACAGCGAGGTCACTGACTCCCAGGCCATCAATGATCTGGTCAGGGAAAACGTGAGTCCGCCCCCCCCCCCCCGTGCCGTAGCGCCGCCGCCGCCACTGCTGTCCGCCCCTCTCTAGGCCTTGTTTTCTGAGTTCGTAGTTTCACCCAGGGGCACTTTATCAACCGTGGTCTTCAGGCACGTCGTACCACCCGGGGCGGGGGCTAGGCTGATGCTGCGGGTAGCGTGGACACGGCGCGGCCGCTGCTGGGCGGGCACTATCATGGTGTGGCGGCCAGCCAGCATCCCGCTGGTCGCCGGCGTGGCCGCCCAACTGCTGTCTTGCCGTGACGCGTCAGGTGTAACCGCAACACCGCTCCGCTGCTCAACACATGTGAGGCAGGGACTCCAGGCGGCGTGTCATATCCTTTGGCGGGCAGCCTGACCACATAGACGCTCCGCACGCCTTTTGTCGCCAGTTCCCGTCGTGGTCGCCCTAGTGCTGGTCGACCAAGTGCCCATGTGTTTCACCACACCACAGGTGGCAGCCACCGGGTCATAGTGTACACACCCATGACTTTTCATGTTTTTGTGCATGACCAAGTACTTGGTGCTTCCCCCCCACACTCAGTCCAGTCTAACCGTAGTTGTACTTTGAAGTGTCATTTTGCACTTGTGCGCATGCGAGAACCCAGGTCATGCAAGCCAGCGTGAAGCAATGCCCATACCGTTGCCTGCCTGATCTCGCACAGCGTTACGCACACCCATATTCTTAGCGATGGGTCATGGTGTATAACGTGTTTTATACGTTATACAAAATACGGCGTATTTCGACGCCCATGAATGTGACATACGGCGTAGTTGCCGTACAAATACGCTCATCTGTATACGTTAGACGACGTATTTACATACGTCGTACGGAGTATACTGCAAACATTATACGCTCTGACCCATCACTACATACACTACCTGCCACCACTCCGATACAAGTGAGTCTGCTTCAGCCACGGTGCCTGCAGCCCCCACTTGGACGCACCACATCTCGATGATGGATTCCGCGCTTCGGTAGGTGCGAGACTTGCTGCCCTGAGTAGGCGCAGGTCTTTGCTTTGTTCACCCCCTTGCACGGGTCACCCGAGGGTGACAGCCCCTACCGGCGGGCAGACCCAGAGTTTATCGCTCCTAGATGAGTTTTCATATAACTGCTGTAGTATGCACAGCCGACAACAAGGAGTGCCCGCAAGCAGGCAGGCCGGGGTGCCCTGAGTGAAGCTGCTTGCACCCTCTAAGGTTGCGGCACAGGCTGCGTAACCGGCGGGCGTCCACTGCCGGAGGCCGCGGCGCACCTAGAATATACTTATGAAGTGATCTGTTGTAAATACATACTTCACATATACTACGAGTATACTTCGAAGCATATGTATTAATAGTACATTATTAGTGTGTGCACGCGCGTAATAGGCTGGCCGCAGTTTCTGAATACATGCACCACACATGGTGTGTACTAGTTTCAATGTTGGTATGTAGAGCAGCAGCCGCCGCAGTTGCCGGTGCTGCCGCTGGCACAGGACTAGGTGTGGTGTGCAGCGCGTTGCTGCTCAGCAGCAGGAGCAACTGCTCGGCAGCAGCAGCAGCAACTGCTAAGAAGCAGCAACAGCATCAGCGACATCTCCTGGCGCTGCTGCCCTGCTGCGGCGGCAACGGTGGCTGCGGCGGCTGCCGTTGCTGCTGCTGCTGCTGCTACTCCTGCTGCTGCCGCTGAGCGCCGCTCTGCACTCCACACCTCCACCATCACTTTCACGGTACCGGCCACCCGTCGCAATTACCTACCACATTTGCGGCGTCTGGAAGTTGTGTACCTCAAGTTCATGAGAATTGAATTCAATACTGGTTGCACATGTGCACGCAGGTGGTGCTGAACGGCGTGGACCGTTGCCAGCTGGATTTGTGTACCTGAAGTGCATGAACGTTGAAGTTTGTACTTCAAATGCATGGAAGTTGGCGTTAACACTGGTTGCGCGTGTGCGTGCGCAGTTGGTGCTGAACGGAGTGGACTTTTTCGGGCACAGCCAGCAGTTTGGGGGGTATTGTACACTTCACGTGCATGGAAGTTGAATCTTGTACTTCAAGTGCATGGGACTTGAAGTTAGCACTGGTTGCGCTTGTGCGCCCGCAGGTGGTGCTGAACGGTGTGGACCTTTGCCGGCTGCATGTACATCTGTGCATGGAAGTCGGATTTTTTTACGTCAAGTGCATGGGAATTGATGCTAACACTGGTTGCGCGCGTGCTGGCACAGGTGGTGCTGAACGGAGTGGACTTTTTCGGGCACAGCCAGCAGTTCCTGAAGGCTCTGAGGCGGGTGGTGGAGTCGCTGACAGAGTCGCCAATGCACACCAGTAACGCATCACCCATGTAAGACCCCTCCCCACTATAATCTGTACTTCAAGTGTGTGAAAGTTGAAGTTGATGCTCTAAGGCGTGGCACAGCAGCCGGCGGCGTCACCGTCACACACTAGTAACACGTCACCCATGTAAGATCCCCCCCCCTCCATAATATATGCTTCAAGTGTGTGGAAGTTGAAGTTAATGATATAAAGCGGGTGGATCAGCTGGCGGCGTCACCGTCGCAGTCCAGTAACGCGTCACCCATGTAAGACCCCCCTCCCCCTAGAATATGTACTTCAAGTGTGTGGACACTGATTTTTATGTTAAGTTGGTACTTGTGGTCGATCAGCTGGCGGCGGCGCCATCGCACACGAGTAGTGATGGGTCACGGCGTATAACGTATTTTATACGTTATACAAAATACGGCGTGTTTCTACGCCCAAAAATGCGATATACGGCGTATTTGCCGTACAAATACGTTCATCTGCATACGTTATACGGCGTGTTAACATACATTTTACAGCGTACTACTTAGTATAATGCAGAAGTTATACGCTGTGACCCATCACTACACACGAGTAAGGTGTCACCCAACCCAGGTACCGCTAGAGTGTGTAGTTCACGTTTGTGAAACTTGAAGTCCATGAGTGTACAGACATGACGTGATGTGCGCACTCTTTCAACTTACTCCTTGACTGCAGGCGGGGTGGCGGCGGTGCCGCCATCCCCATGAAACTTCTAAAATCTTCTACTTATCAAATACCGGGTATACAAGTTGAACTTAGTATTGAAAGTGGACCAGCTGGCACTTCATTCAACAGAACAGTGGTGTACCCATAACCTGTCTTTAGTATCTGCCGGTAATGGTGGGTAAAGGTGCCCTCTCGCGCCCTTTCTTTTACCATATTTTTTTTAAATTGTTGTTACTATTTTTTTACCAAGGTGTGTGTGTAAACTCGTCTGTGCAGTCTGTCAGCGCGTGCTGCAGGAAGCGCGTCGCGCCAGCAGCAGCAGCAACACAATACTATGTGTACATTTATTGAACTCCGCTTAGGGCGCGGGAAGCCCTTTGCACACGGTGCGAGAAAATCAGACAGGTAGCGAAAACGCTGGCAATGCTCAGTACTCTAAGGGAAGCCTGGCATGTTGCCAGAGTGTGTACATTATGTGACCTACTGTTAAGGCATTCACATACAGCTCATTTCTCCCAGAGTACTCGCATACTTTGCAGTACTTGTAAAACTTCCGACTGCTGTCATTTGTCGCTGCCTCTTTTTCTCCTGTTGTGTTTTTCATTGCAGCGACATCTCGCAGCGCGTGCTGCGGAAAGCGAGCCGCACTACCAGCGGCAGCGACACAATACTACTGTGTTGCACGCCCCCAAGTGCAAATAAATAAAACTACTATGTAGTACTAGTAGTACATAGAAGTATACATCATGTATACATCAAAGTACTTCAGAAGCATTTACTGATGGAAAGCGAGCCAAACCACCAGCGACAGCGACACGAAAACCGTGCACCGCATACTTAGTAGTATTATAGTATACTTCAGAAGTACATTATGTATATTTACTAAGGCATACACATACTTGAAGTACAGCTTATTGATCCTAGAGCGCTGACCTACTTTGCAGTGCAGTACTTGTAGGTACTCACGACTACTGTCATTGGCCTCTTGTTTTTTCTTGTTGTTGCAGCGACATCTCGCAGCGCGTGCTGCGGAAAGCGAGCCGCACCACCAGCGGCAGCGACAGCTACTTCACGGTGCAGCAGCTCTTTGCAGCGGACGCCCAGTATCTGCTCAAGCCACGGGGTTTCGCGCTGCCGCCGATCGAAGTTGAAGTTTTTCTGCTCGATGGGAGCGTGCACAGCAAGGTCACGTGCACAAATCTGTACGGACTGTACAGCATGGATGAT
The DNA here is from genome assembly GCA_032358315.1 of Ophiocytium majus. Taxonomy (NCBI): domain Eukaryota; class Xanthophyceae; order Mischococcales; family Ophiocytiaceae; genus Ophiocytium; species Ophiocytium majus. The sequence continues at coordinate 15,715 of JAULBY010089753.1, forward strand.
ATCGACAGCCCGGAGGATGTGAGTGTTGATGTTGTGCTGTTGAAGTGTTCGTGTTGAATTTTTGAAGTTGAAGTCGTGTAATTGAAGTTGAAGTTTTTCTGCTCGATGGGAGCGTGCACAGCAAGGTCACGTGCACGAATCTGTACGGGCTGTACAGCATGGGTGACATGGACAGCCCAGAGGATGTGAGTGTTGAAGTTGTGCTGTTGAAGTTGTGATGTTGAGTTGGAGTTTTACCCCTTGTTCAAGTAGACCAAGTCTACATGTTGAAGTTGTACTACTGGACTAGTATTACACTGCTCCAATTTACACCTCTGCTGAGCAGGGCAGCACCGTGAAAGCGACGCGAGCATGCCCGGCACCTCAACGTGCTCGAAGTATGTTGTTGCAGCTGCTTGCAAGTAGGTCATGCCCACATGTTGAAGTCCACCATGTTGAAGTTGAAGCGCACCTGCACCCCGTGCCGCAGAGCAGGGCCGCACCTTGAAACCGCTGCGTGTGGCTCTTGCAGGGCACGCCCATGCTTTTGAAAGTTGAAGTAGGTCACGTGCACATGTTGATGTTGAAGTGGTACCTGCTTATTCCATGTGCACCTCTGCTGAGCAGAGGCCGCACCTTGAAACCGCCGCTCGCCACTTGGCGCGTGCGGCTCTGCCTGTACACAACAATAATTGTTGAAGTTGAAGTAGCCAAGTGCACTAATTGAAGTTGAAGTTCTACCTGCTTTTTCTATGTGCGCCTCTGCTGTGCAGAGCAGCACCTTGAAACGCGCGCATGGCTCTCCCTGGGCACGACCGTAATTGTTGAAGCTCGTAGTTCAAGTGCACATTGAAGTTGAAGTTTGTGTATTAGTCGTGGAGACATGAGGGCATGTGCGCACCAGCTATACTACGAGGTCTATGGGGGGGGCGGCTCCGCGGCCTGCCCTGCGGCGGCCGGCGGGCACAGCAGTGGGATGTGCCGGTAGGCGTCCAGGTCGGGGGCAGGTTGACCCGCCGCCGGGAGCACGGAGCGCCATTCTGCTATCACCCAATGTTGAAGTTCAGTTTGCTTGTTTTCCATGTGCACCTCTGCTGAGCAGGGCAGCACCTTGAAACCGCCGCGCGCATGGCTGTCCCTGGACACGACCGTGGTTGAGACGACCCAACACGGTTGCTGTAGGTGGAGGACACATAATGAAGTTGAAGTTCCACCTGCTTTTCCCATGTGCACCTCTGCTGAGCAGGGCAGCAGCTTGAAACCGCCACGCGCATGGCTGTCCCTGGACACGACCGTGGTTGAGACCACCAACCACGGCTGCGGAAGGAACATTCGCTTTCTGGCTATCAGCATTGCGGAGGATGCAACAGGCGGCGACTCGCCAGAGGACCGCTACACTGTACCCGCGCTGCACAGGTGCGCCGCTGTAACATACTTGAAGTTGAAGCTCTTGTGGCATACTTTTGAAGTAGATTTTCTTCTGTGATTTAGTTACACTGCCTTGCGGCATATTCTGAAGTAGTAGTGTATACCGTATCAGCTGTTGGTGTATGATGTCACGGGGGGGGACTTGCCAGAGGACCGCTACACCGTGCCTGTGCGGCGCTGCCGTCACATGCTTGAAGTTCAAGTTGAAGTTGAAGTTCTTGTGGAATACCGGTACTTCGAAGTACTTCACAGGCACATGTTTTGAATTAGCTGATACACGCTCCTGTGTGCTCTTCAAAGTACTGCACATGTGTGCATGCCTGTCAGTAAGTGTGTGATGCCACCGCACCAGAGCTGCTGCCGCTGCTGCCCAAGCCGCTAAGCAACACCCTGCAGGGAGGTGGCCGCCAGGTCGCCAACTGCAGGCGCTGCTGTGGCTGGGGCAGAACTCCCAGCCACAAGGCAGCCCTTCTGCTGCAGTAGCATCCGCTGCCGTAGTGTTTGCCCCAAGTGTGTCTGTGCTGTGTGTACAGCCGGGCCTATAGGCGGGTGCTCCATGAAGTGTTGTTGCGCACATACCATACCTCGTAGTATTAACAAATGTCACTGGGGGAAGTGCATGCCCTACTGGCACTTGCGTTGTGGCCTGCAGCTCAAACGTGAAGTTGATGATTTTGTGAAACCCGTGCGGCTACTGGCTGCCACGTAGTTGATGAGAGATGCAGCCAGCACACGGCACTACCGCTGCAACTTGCACTTGAGCTTCAACCTTGCTCCTCGTGCAACTGCAAGGTGCTGACCAGCAACTCACAATGCTGTTGCCACCGCTGCTGCCGCTGCTGCCACCGCTGCTGCCGCTGCTGCCACCGCTGCAACTGCTGCTGCTGCCACTGCTGTCGCCGCCGCCGCTGCTTCCCCTGCTGCGCTGCTGCTGCTGCCACCACTGCTGCTGCTCTGCTCCCACTGCTGCCGCCGCTGCTGCCACTGCTGCCGCCGCTGCTGCCACCGCTGTTACCGCTGCTGCTGCCGCCACTGCTGCCGCCCCTGCTGCCACTGCGGCTCATGTTGTAGCAGGGACAGGCAGCACGCGGCCCTACTGGCCGCCACCCGCCCCTCAACTCTCCACCCCACACGCCTCTTTGCGACATAAGACGCAGGGCTGGTGTGTACTTCAAGTAGTTGAAGTACAAGGCTGTACTTCAAGTAGTTGAAGTACAAGGCTGTACTTCACGTAGTTGAAGTACAAATATGTACTTCAAGTACTTGAAGTGCAAGGCCCAGGGCCGCGGCGCCGCAGCAATGGCGGTGGCTCGTTGCCACCCTTGGCGGCTGCGAGCTTCTGCTATGGCAGCCGCGGCGGTGGCGGTGGCGCCAGCTGCGTGCACTAGTGGCTGCCGTGTTGGCTGCGACGCCTGCAGTGCCGCCATCAGCATGGTACGGCTCCAAGTTGAGGTCATTCAACTTCAACTTCAACCCGGCGGCGGCAGCATGGTGATGGGGGCACGCGTGGCTCCACTTTCCACTGCTGAGCACAGCTGGTGGTGCTGCCCGGGCTGCTGAGCAAACGCCCTCGGCAACCACCGACTCAGCGCACCACCCTGATGACTGGCGCTGCCGCTGCTGCTGTTCAAACTCCAACTTTAACTTCAAGTTGAAGTTCAGCCCAGGCACCCACGCCGCTGCATGCACCACTGGCGCGCATTTTAGGGTGGTGGCAGCATTTAAGCGCGGCGGCACGGAGAGGCAGTGTGCGCGTGCCATGTCACCACCCCTGCACATTACCGCTCGCCACCACTGTGTATGTTGTTTCTGCCGCGGTACGTTTTGTGCGCGCGGCGCGCGGCTTCCATGTGGAAATCCACCACTTGCGCAGTGCTAGAGACCCGTCCTACTTCGACTATGTGTTTGTTGAAGTTGCTATTGAGCGGGGTGCCCCGCAGGGTGCCCGTGCCCCATTCCATTGCTTGTGGGTGGGCACCTATCGTCACGCATGTGTGTGATTACTACTTCAAATATATTCATGGTACATATGCTTCGAAGTGTACTGGTTATGGGTAACGTGCCATGTGCTGGTCGTCTGCTGCCTGCATGCATTGCCGTTGTGCGCCGGCCGCCACCGCTGCAGCGGCTGTCACATCTCGCACGACCCTGCTCAGCCGCTGCTCTTTGGTTGGTCTCTGCCATAACCTTGGCAGTTTCACACTGACGTCATCACTTTGTCAGCTCCCCACCAGTGGACATTCTGCCACTGGTGCGCACAGCATTCACTTCTGCTTCTCTGTGCTCGACCTCGCTCTGGTCTCCCGCCAGCTCGGTGCCCTGCTGCTTGCTGCCCTGGTGGCGTGCACGGGCACTTTGACATCACACTTCCCTGCTGTAACTTGTGGACAGTTGTTGGTGTGCCGCAGTGGGTCTGCTGCCACGTGTTTGGGCTGCAGCGGCTCTGCTGCCACGCGCATAGCAACAGCATTACTGATAAGGTTGGCGGCAGAAGCAGCCGCCACCATGGAGCAGAGCAGCAATTCAAAGCAGGAGCTTGTGCCCAAAGTGGAGTCAATTGATGTCGCACGCAAGCAGTGTGTGCTGCGCGTGCTCAGCAGCAAGTGTGCATAGGCAACTGCGTGACTGCTCAGCAGCAGCTATGAATGCCAGACTGCTGCAAACCTTGTCAACTACCACCCAATACCAGCCAGTACGGGTAGCCAGTGCTTGCGATGAAGCCAACTACCAGTAGGAAGCAGCATCGCTAGAGCATGTCCTGATGTCGTAGTGGTTCCCCCCGCAGCAGCAGCAGCAGGGCACCACGGCACTCTCTGGGACGCTGCCAAAGCAAACCACGTCCGATGTTGGTGCAGGCGAAAGCAGATGTGTGTGTGTGGCCAGAGCAGAGATGCTCAGCCGTGGACCAGTCCTGGGGAATGGTCCCCGAACGGAACAGTCACGAACAGTCAGCAGCACAGTCCGAGCGCGGGAACTGCAACACCTGATGCATGCACGGGAGCAACCTAACATATTATCTTTCCACGGACAATGGCCTTCCGTACATGAGGCAGGCTCAGAACGCCAGCCACAGCCTTAAGAACGCGCGCCGCCCGCCAGGCGCCGCTGGCTCGTGGGGACATTTGGACGTGCAGGTATCACCAACTTCAACTGCAATTTCAACTTTCAGGTTTAGTCCACACAGGGGATAGGCTGAGAACACCAGCCACAGCCTAGAAAAATTCGGATGCCGTACCGCCAATGACCAAAAACAGCCTGGGCAGTGCTAAAATACACAGCGCTATCGTTTGGCACCCCGTGGGGGCTTGGCTGCTCGCATTTGCTGCACACACACCACACACGGGGGAGCCACCACATACCACAACGAGAGGCGAGCGGGGCGTCCGAGTGGGCAGGCCGGCCCGCCATAGGATATACCGCCGTTTGGAGTCCCTACCTCACAGTTGCTGCATGAGTGTCTCTGGCAGTTACACGGCCGTTCCATTGCGGTTACACGACCAGGCTTGGCCGAGCCGGTACCAGATCTGCCAGGCTCGGCCGGACCGGCACCAGAACCTGCTGGGTATCCTTTAATGTTGTGAGCTGCCCCGCTGTCGGCGACTGGGAGTGAACGGTACTGAGCAGGGGCATGTGTTGGTGCCCAGCGGAGGGCACTGGCTGCCCATCGCAGGTGCTCGCAGGAGCTCAGCTGCTGCTGCAGGTCGTGTTAAGCAGAAAAAAACTGAAGCCGTCAAGCCGCCCTGCCTCCCGGCTTGGCGGCTTGGCGACTTGAGCCGAGCCGGACGGCTAAGCCGCCGGCAGCTCACACTAGTATCCTTTGTTTGGCCTTGTTGCTAGGGTACTGATCAGTACCGCAGCTGTGGTGCGGTGACAAGGGCATGGTGGGCTAACCACTTCAGAACTGTAGCAGCTCACCCAACATGTCACATGTGTGGGCTACTTCAACTCCAACTTCAACTTTTACTGATGAGTTCTCGTGGAGCACCACGTGCTGTTGTACTTTTATCAAACTCTTGCTACACATGCATATTCATACCTCAGAATATTAAACTCCGCTTAGGGCGCGGAAAGCCCTTTGCACACGGTGCATGTGACCAGAACTCAGACAGGTAGCGAAAAAGCTGGCAATGCTCAGTACTCTAAGGGAAGCCTGGCATGTTGCCAGAGCACTACTCTGACGGATCACAGCCCCATGTCCCAGGGGACCTGCTCCCACCTCCCAGCTCCCTATGTATTCACAAATAACTCACATCCACAACACTGGCGATGACACATACGAGTTGAAGTTGTGCTGTTCCTGTTGTGAAAAAAGACTACAATTCAAGTAGCGGTTTCACCCAAATGCCCGGTGTAGCACCAGCGCTGAGGTTGCTCCCATAAGTCGCTCTAACAGGGCATTTGCCCCCACACATCGCACACGTTGGCGGTCCCTGTGCTACTTGCACTATGCCAGGCTCCTGTGCTCGACATCAGCGAACACTGTCGGTCACACACACAAGTTGAAGTTGTGCTGTGCTGGTTGAACTTGGAAATGTCAAGTAGTTGCGGTTGCCACCAAAGGCCGCACTAAACAGGCAATACCCACGCAGCGCGCACATCGTTGACATCAATGAACAGCACCAAATTTGCAGTCACAGCGCGGCGTTTTACCATGCCGGGCTGCATGCCTGCACTGGCGGCGCGGTAGTGAGAAGGCAACAACGGCAGGCGCAAGACACGCACTCAGGTATTGTAACACAAGTAACGTAGCCATTGCCAACATGTGCATGCGCAACAGGCTACACGTGTTTGTGTTGGCGATAGGAGGCGGCTGCGGGCTTGCACACTGCTGTCGCGCCAAGTTGATAGCAAGAACAGCCGTTGCATTGCCGGCACCAAGTGCAGTGCGCCAAGCGCCACGTCGCCCCCGCTGCTGCATGCGGCGGGCAAATCCACGCAGGTTGCGTGCTTTGCATGTGCGGCTCGCCAACAATGCAGCTCATGTGTTCCGCAGCCAAATCACACTACCACACGCGTGTGCTCGTCATATATATGCACAAAAGATGCTTAACTTCAAGTGCAACTTGAAGTAAACCCACACATGAGCGCGAGTGGCAGCGCACCCCTGGGAGGCAACAGCTTGACGCATTCCCAACAGCTGCTCTGCTGGCGGCTGTTGCGGCGGCAGCACAGCATCAACCGCAGCTGCATCCCCACAGACAGCAGCCGTGTTTCCACCCTTGAGCTCCGCAGCATAGCAGGCTGGGGCCTGAGGCGGCCTTGAAGCAGTGCTCAGCACCAGCACAGCGGTGCTCAGCAGCACCTGCTGCAGCTGAGCCACCGGCGGCACTGGTGTCGTGGACAGACAGGCGGCGCTCATTCATCGTCGTGCTTGTGCAGGTGGAGGGACCGTTGCACGCGCCGGAACAGCGCCTGCGGCAGCAGCAGAGGCCAACACGCAGCAGCAGCGTAGGTCAAGAGAGGTTGAAAGAAGTGCTTACAGTACGCACATGCACGGGAGGCCAGGCTTGTTGGCAGCAGCAGCAGCCGTGGCAAAAATCTACGCCAACCCCAGTATCAGCAGTGGCGCTGCAGTGCACATGCTGGTTTATCTGTTAACCTCTGCGGATGCATGTACTGCGTCTTCCATTTTGTAGGTAAACACTACACCAATAAAATATGCAACAAACAAGCCCTGGGGTGCGGCGTATGCGAGTGTACCTGCTTTCCACCAAAGTGGAAAGCACTCCCACCACATGAATCCTCGTAGGTCAGGGGCACACAGGCCTCGTTTAAGCTATGATGCTGTGCCAGCAGCATGTGTGCGCAAAAGAAACAAAAAAGAAGAGCATAGCTCAATTCTGGAGGCACCAACAGTCGGAGCTGAAAATGAATCCACCTTTCACACCCTGGCCGTGCACTTCTGAGGTAGTGGCACTTCAAAATACTTCGTAGTAATACTACCTAAAACAAAACAAATCACTGCTGGCTGGAGTTCAGAGCACATCAGACTTGCTACCGGTACTGGTACTTTGAACTACATGCACGTGTTTGTCTGCTGAAGCACAACAAAAACGCAAGTAGTCATTGCCCGGCTAACCACATCAGCGAGTTGAATACAACTGCCGGTATTATATTGATGGAGGAGCACTCTTCAAGGTTGCCTGTATTTGAAGTGGCACTTCCGGACCTTGGGCGATTATTTGTGATGGGTCACGGTGTATGAAGTATTTTATACCTGGTATGGTATAGAAGTGTAGAAGAGAAGCAACAAAATATGATCAACGTGTGTCTACGTGCTTGTACGCCCAAAGAATACATGCATTTGAATACCGTTGTACAATGTACACAAAATATTTACATACTTCGAAGTATGCTACATGGCGTATAATGCAAACAGCATATGCCGTGAGCCATCACCACTGTAGCTACTATGCGCCCAAGCCTCACCTTGATGTCGTCATTGGGATAGAGCACAAACAGTTGAAGGGCCACCGACGCGTCCAGCAGCATCTGGACAAACGCTCCATAGAAAAACACCATGGGCACGCCCTGGGACACAAAGTATGCAACCTGTGTGCCCACGTTGAAGTTGAAGTTGTAGTTGAAGTTGGTATTGAAGTAGGGGGTGCCAGGGGCAGAAGCAGGCAGGAGCAGGCAGGAGCAGGCAGCAGCAGGTGGCAAAGGGCACCGTCAGCGCCGGTGGGGGGGGGGGGGATGGGAAAAGGGGGCTTACAAGAGGCTAGTGTGATGACGCATAGTGATACATGCGCGTGCACTTGGCTTCCGCACGCTACTACTCTCTTTACATGTCTTGTGCTGAAGTGCAGAATAAATCCTTCTTGTAGGACTTCGAAGTACTTCTTGAAGTACTACTAGTAGTACAAATTAGCATTGCCACCGGACTAGGCTACACGTGAAACTTGAGTTGGTCAATGGTGACTGGTGTGCGTGCATCGTGCACAAACACATGTTGCATCGCGCCTGTGCAACTGCTGCATGCTGGCCTCCTTCATGCTGGACCTATATTCTTGCACGCCAACGAGTGCAAATCAATACATCTGCTACTACTTCTTGAAGTATATTGGTTCAAACACAATTGCCAGATTCCTCTTGAATGACAGCAAAAGCGGTGCCCGGTATTCACCTTACTCTTGCACACGCACAAGTGCAAATCACTACACCTACTAACACAAAAAATTCCGCGACAGCAGAAGCAGGGCCGAGTATTTACCTTGAGAAAGTCCCCCCCCAGCCACCCCGCCACCATAAAAATGCTTAGCCCTGCAGTGCTCTTTCTTGCGAAGTTGCGCGTCAGCTGCGGCAGCCCCATGATGCTCTCAAATGACACCGCCGCCGCTCCCAGCCCCTCCACATACCACTGCGCGCACAAGCCACGCGCACACAGCACGCGCACATGGTTTTCATTATAATTTGTTGTACACTTGTGGTGTGTGGGTGTGTGTCATTTGCGTGAGGACGCGGCACTGTCACAGCACGTGCACATAGTTTTCAATATAATTTGTTAGATGCCGCTCCCAGCCCCTCCACGTACCACTGCGCAAACGGGCCACGCGCACACAGCACGCGCACATAAGTTTCATTAAAATTTGATATACATTTGTGGTCAGTGTCATTTGCGTGGGGACGCGGCACTGTCACAGCACGCGCACATACCATACTTTTCATAACAATTTGTGAGATGCTGCTCCCAGCCCCTCCACGCACCACTGCGCTCGCGAGCCACGCACAGACAGCACGCGCACATACTACTGTAGTATTTTTCATTATACAGTGCACTCGCGACATAGTTCGTTTTGATTTAGTGCGGTATGTGGTTTAGCGCGGGGTCCAGAGACATGCCATAGACCACATAGTTGTATACAAACGATATAAAATGCCCCATTTGATTTGGTGTGGGTCTTGCTTTAGTGCGGATGCTAGCGGGTGACACTACCCCGCATTAAATCGCGAGTGCACTGTATTTTTTTATACACTTGTGGTGTCATTTGCGTGAGGGCGCGGCACTGTCACAACACAGTCGCTGTGGCACCCGCTGCCTAAAAAGGTTGTCCTGCATCAGCGATGGAAGTGTGCACGCAATGGGCCTACATGCATTTTGTGCCACGGCCATACACCTGCCAAGCATAACCACACAATGTCTAATCTGACTCGTATAAAAGTGGTACAGTGTGGAGAAGCAAGCGCCATAAGAAAGTTGCATACACGTGCCGGATGTAGCATGTATAGGAAATATGTGAAAACATAGCATGCACAAGAATTATGTCTACTTCGAAGTAGTACACACTGGAATTGTATGATATGTGTGGCAGTGACGTACATCAAAGCGGTACATTTTGGAGGACACCAGCGCCAGCGCTCCCGCAAACAGCCCCGTTGCCGCAAAATACAGTGCAAAGCTGTCCCAAGCCCAGAAGTCCTGGAGAGGCGCCAGGCTCAGGGCACGTCCCTCCTTCCTCGCGACAGTCGCTTTGTTGCCTGCCAGAGCCTGCAGAAAAGTTGAAGTACACAGTTGAAGTTGACAATGGAAGTACGGTTGAAGTTGAAGTTGAAGTATACAGTTGAAGTGATGGGCAAGCACAGAGCGCGGGCACCTCCCAGGGAGTCGGCGTGCGGTGGGGCGCCCCAGGCACTGCAGTTGAGAAACCTTGAAGTAAAAACGCGAGGTTTGGGCACATAAGCAAGTATGCGAGATGTTGTGAATGACAACTGCGTCAGGGATGCGTACAAGAGCAGGCGCGCGGCAACTCGTACACAGAGTCTCGCAAGTGAATTCGACCACATAGTGGAACCAAGTGCACCCGTGTTGTGTGCACATGCCAGGGGTGCTATTCAAATCGAGCAACCCTACCGACTTTGTTGCAGGCGGGGGCTGCTGGTGCACAGCTTGCTAGCATGCGGTAGATGGCATGATTGCCACCAGTACGGCTGCTTCAAAAAAGCGCCATTTGAGCACAACCACATCGGCCACAGTCACTCACACTAGTTGTGATTTGGTAGCCAAAATACCTGCAGCAATGCACACTGTCAACAGCTGATTTAGACAACTTTACAAGATCAATTGAATTGAATTGATCATGTACAGTAATCAATTAATTATGTGAATTGATTAAGTAAGAAATCAATTTATCATTTGAAGTTGTCTAAATCAACAGCACTACCGCAAACTGTGAATCACTACCGGCAAGGAGCATTGTGGTGGCATTCTTACCTGCAACAGGATGAGCTGCATGGTGATGAGGAGGAGGCTCTGCACCAGCATCGTGGTGTCAAACCGCTTGGGGAACCAGAAGGCCACACGCAGCGTGTTTGCCAGCAGCAGCACCAGCGACACGCTGGGGCTGAAACCCTGCAGCAGGTGTGTGCAGCCGAGTGGCGACAGTTGCTGTCAGTCAGCAGCAGCCGTGTGTTCTGAGAGTGCCTGGGCTTGCAACAGTGCAGACATACAAGTGTACACACAGCATCCAAAAATTGATAGGGCATGTGTGGTGGATATTGGGGCGCTGCCGGTGTATATTGCTTTGCATGGTGGCAAGGTGCAAATGCTTGTCTCTTGCTGGCCGACCGCTTTGCAGCAGCAAAATCGAATAATTGAGCGGTAACATTTTCTGTTGGCCGTTGCTGGCTCTCAGCCCCCCCGCTGCTTTGCAGCGCGGCAGCCGCGGGCTGTGATTTCATGTAAGTGCATCCATGACTAGGTGCCGTCGCTGACGCTTCCGCGGCAGTGACAGGCCATGAGACAGTGCACTGCTGAGCTGCCGGTTTTCGGGGAACTTGTAAGTTAGGACTCACATCGCACTCCTTGCCCGATCTGAGGGTGAGAAGCTGTGGGACATAGGGCACAATGGGGCCTGCCGCGAACTGAAATTTCACCAGGGCATCAACCACCCCGATCATGCTGCGCCCTCCCTCCTGCTGCCTCCGCGTCCTCCTGCTGCTGCAGCTGCGCCGCCACCCTCCAAACCCTTGGTGACGTTCTGTCTGTCGGCGGGAAGAACAAAACTGGGTTTCAAAACGAACCAGAACAGACAGTCGGACCCGGGAATTTTTTTATTTGAAAAAAAAACCAGCCCCCAACACACACACACTGAGAGAGGCCAGGCGCAGGCTTGCGGCTTGCGGTGGAGCGGCAGCAGCAGGGGCGTGAGTGTCGGTGGCAGCAGCTGACACAGGCTCACAGCGCCATGGCATCGGGTCAGTTCCCCGTGGGCAGCAGTGCCGCCAGCAAGTTCAGCCTGGTGGACCCACTGGGAGGGGCTGGCGGCACTGATGAGGAGAAGAGCATCCAGCAGGCGGTGACGGAGGAGGTCAACAGCCGCATGGGACAGGCGGTGGACGACCTCAAGGGGAGGTACGAGGCCAGCGGCAAGGGCTTCGAAGCCACACACGACAATAGGGTGAGTGTGTTGCGCTGTGCTTTCTTGCAGATACAGTACAAAGATGTACCGATTCCAACCGTCGTTTAATGTACGGAGCTGGGCGGGTAGCAGCAGCAACAGCGGCTAGCAGCAGCAGCGCCAGGCGCACCAGAAAGGTGACTGGCGCAATTGCGGCTGCTGTGGCACTGCAGTGGCTCTGCTGCTACCTTGATGTTGCTCCGGCAAGCTACTGCTGCCACCTCGTGTCAGCAAGGCTTGCTTCGGTTGTGTGCTGAAATCCGTAGCGACAGACTGGAAAAGCATGTGAGACAACATAGCCAACACGCGCCAAGACCTGCACCTTGCCAGCCCAGCTGCCGCCTGCATGACTGTGTAAACCAATGTGCCCCAGGCATCATCTGCCTAAAACCCTGCTCATAGCCAACCTGCAGAGCTTCGTCATGGCAACCAAGCCATGCACCACAGAGGCTGCCATTACGGCTGCATGCTTCCGCGCCTTGGACTCACCAGTCACACCCTGTGGGCGCTGCATGCGCTGCCGCTATGTGGCTGCTGTGCTTGCGCGGCTGTCTACGGGATGCAGCCCACAGGGCTGGCCTACCAGCGGGAGCGAGCGGAGAAGGCAAAGCGTGCGGCAGCGGTGAAAACGCAGGAGGAGGCGCTGAAGCACCAGGCACTTACAGAGGAGGAGGAGCTGCAGCGGCAGTTACAGGTGTGCGCACATGACCGGTTCTTATACTACTAGTAGTATAAGCTAATTTTTATTGATTCAACCAAGCATGCGCACATGAACAGTTCCTATGTGTGCTGTTCGTTACTGATTCAACCAGGCACTCACGGAGGAGGAGGAGCGGCAGTTACAGGTGTGCACGCATGAACAGTTCTTATCTATGCTATTTTTTTATTCAACCAGGCATGCGCACATGAACAGTTCTCAAATATGCTATTTTTTTATTCAACCAGGCATGCGCACATGAACAGTTCTCAAATATGCTATTTTGTTATCAAGTCAACCAGGCACTCACAGAGGAGGAGAAGCTGCAGCGGCAGTTACAGGTGTGCGCACATGACCACTCCTTGAACTTTAAGTATATGATATTTTTGTTATCAGTTCAACATGCCAAGGAGAGTGAGTTGCCACAACAATGTCAGGTATGCGCACCCCAACGCAATTCTTGTATACAGTGCACTCGCAATTTAGTGCTCTCTGATTCAGTGTGGTGTGCGGTGTAATGGGGGCTTTGGCAGGCCCGTCAAAGACCACATGATGCCTTGTAAGCATTTACAACGCACTATTTGATTTTAGTGCGGGTCTCGTTGTAGTGCGGGGTGCTGGGGTGGTGGCACCACCCCGCACTAAACCGCGAGTGCACTGTATTCTATTCTGTTAATAACTCCAACATGCCAACGAGGCGGAGTTGCCACAACAGTATCAGGTAAGCGCACATCAAGGCCTAGGAAATACTACTGTTACAGGTGTGCGCACATTATTACATACTTCAATCGAAGTATGTTACTTTTTATGAATTCTACATGACAAGGAGGCGGAGTTGCCGCAACAATTTTCGGTGTGCACACACCAAAGCCGTGGAAATACATTTAAAATGGTAATGCTAAGAATAGCAGCGCAGCCGCAGTTGCATTTGTGCGCACATGGTCTTCTCACAGCAACGAGCACTGACAACAATACAAAGATGTGTTAATAAGTGATGCACTACATACCACACATATGTGATGTAATACGTAGTACATATAAGCCCTGTGCCATAAAGTTGGCTGAGAATTGAGGGCGACAAGCCTGAGCACCAGTGCACGGCAGACCGCCTTTACTTTGCCTTGGCAGCCCTGCGTGTGTGTAGAGTAGTGCATGCTTGTTTAAAAATGAGATGCTTCGATATATGACGTACGCATGTACGTGTCTGCATACACACAATAGGGGGTGTTGCGCCAGTCTCAGGCTGCATGATGGATTCCTGGTCGCAGCCACAAACAGGTTCAATTCTACTACTGTACCATGTGTTAAAACAAAAAGCAGCGCACGATGGCAAGTGACACACTTGCATGTGCTGCTGGTGACCGTGATTGCAGGACTGCAGCAGTACCGTAGATATCGGCGTATAAGACCCCCCTCGGTATATAAGACCCCCCCCCCCCC